>VYXF01007858.1:0-10732 GCA_013397295.1 Polioptila caerulea | reverse complement strand
AACAAATCCAAAAAGCGTTTCTCTTCGCCCCCCCCCCCCTTTTTTTTTTCTTTTCCTAAATTCATCAATTGCTGTGATTTGGCGTGTTTTCTTTGAGACAGTTTAGCAGCTTTCATAAAAATCCAACCACTCATGCTCATGCTATACTTACCATGGGCAATCTGCATCCAGGAATGCTGGGGAAGTCATGATGCTCCATGTGATAGCCTACATTGAAGGTGAGCCAGTTCAGAGGTCCATAATAAGAGTATGTCTCATACCCTTTTAGGAACATGTAGTGCTCTGCTATGAAGTGCCCAGAAATGGGATGAAAACCCAAGCAAAGAATTGTACCTGCTATTAAGTAAATAACAGGTTTGAGTCCCCACAGGTAGTAAATGATGAGGTCTGTAGAAAACTGGACGAGAGCATTAAGAATTTCCATCCGTGTAATTGCTTTGGGGTTCACATACAGGGGCCTCAGACTGTAGAACAGAGGTTGGAGGAACAGCCAAAGCAGTTTCCGAAGTGGGGTGCAGAAAAACCAGCCCTCAAAGTCTGTGGGAATGTCCACATCCAAGCTGTCCCCTCCCAGATACCGGTGATGGTCAATGTGGTATTTCTTGAAGGAGGCAGAATAGGGGATGCCAATGGGCAAGTTGGCAAAGACTGCGAACCATCGGTTCCACTTGGCCTGCTTGTTCCCAAAGGCCACGTTGTGTGAAATGTCATGGATGGCAAGGGTCAGGGAATGGTTGATGCAACCCCCAAAAGCATAAGCCCAGAAGAAAATCCATTTCCAAGATAAGTCTTTCACCAGGTAGCATGCCAGCAGCTGCGTGAAAACCATTCCAGATACAATCCACTTTAAATGTGGATCTGGTCCCATCAGAGTCTTGATCTCTGGATACTTTGCTAAAGGGAAAAATGCAGAGGAAAACTTGGTTAGATCATAATTAGGTAAACACAATCACCACAGTGACTCTCGGTTTTTATTGCACTATGTTTGAGGCTCTGGTTTTATAAAATGCTAATTTTAAAGTAGCATTGCCACTACAGTGGAAGTTTTACTACTCCCAGCATCATGTCCAATTGTGATTGATATATATTGATATATAAAAAAAATACCCTGATGGTCTCTCTGTAGCATCATGTGCCTTTGCCACGAGTATTGCTTCACAGTGATTATTAGTAATATACCAAATCCCACAAGACTTAAACTCTAAGAAACATCTTCTGTCATGTTTTTAAGTTTTTTATGTCCTTTGTATTTTGCTTGGATGTTATTTTCCACTAAAGGGATACTACTGCCTTCTTTGTAGCCCTTTTTACACTATTGTTTCAAACACACAAGCAGAGGAGAGAGCTGAGCAACAGGCTCACCAGGTTTTGCTCTGTGGTTAGATGACAAACATTACAGCATTAAAAAAAAATTCCTAATTATCTGAGTGTTTACCAGTGCTCACAGCAGGTACAACTCTTCACACATGGTAACATCACAGTATATTTAGTAATATTGCCAGGATTTTGTAAGGCATGGAAAATTTTCCTCTGTTCTCATGTCATGTACCAAAAACAGGCTTAAAAGCCATATTGATTATCACACACCAGCTTCACGAGGCCTCACAAATACTGCAGTACAGTGTCAGAGACGTGGGCTAGGCTTGCAAGTCTGACTCATGTCAGGCCAGGACCAGCTTACAGATCTTCAGTCTCATCAGCCATTCATCTGTCCTTTAAAAAGAAATTAAAATACAGAGTACAGCTGATCCTCTAGGTGCTGTTCACTGATTCACATCTCTTCTTTGCAAACCCACACTTCTCACTTCCAGTATTAACTTGTACATGATTCCTTCTCCTGCCTTATGGCTTTTTCCCATGTACTGACCTCCCTCCTTTAACTCATACTTTGCATTTCTCAGTAATTGCAGCTTACACAGATAAGTGCATAGAGAAGTCACTCATTCTGAACCCTGAGGTCACACAGTGTCCCTGGGAGTTTCATGGGCCCATTTTATGAATAAAAAAGTAAACATCATCTGACTGTCAGAGTATAATACCAATACAATAAAATCAGATTACAATGATCTGCATCTATGCAGCTGTGTCTACTATAAACAAATGCTGGAGACAATACATGTAATTTATGTGACCTTGAAAGCAGTGGCAGATACTGAGTGCTGGATGCAGAGAAGGTTTTTGTAGAAGTGAACCCTGAGAAGTTTACAGAAATTCAAAGATATGAAGTACTACTTAAAGAAGCAGGTTAATGTGGTCATGCTCTGCAACCATTCCAACAACCCTTGAGCCTCTTGGCCAACTTCAGCCCATCTTGACAGAAATTAGAGATTACAAAGTTTAGAAAAGTGCTATGGAAGATGAGGACAAAGGAGATACACTCAAATCTTGTGAGGACAAGGAGGCCAAGGTCACCACGAGGAGTATTCAGGCAAGAGAGAGATTCTCTAAGTGCTAGGAAAGCTGTTGTGAAAGTTCATATCTTTCTAAAGTCAGACAAATTTTTTTTTACAAAAGTCTCCAGAAAGTCCAGGAGTTTTTTTGTTTTGCTGTTTTGTTTTTTGTTGCTGTTTTCAACATTCTTGAAATTATATTTTTCACACCAATAAAGTTAACATGCCAAAAGTTGTTCTCTAGAACCAATAGGTACTAAAGTTTTATACAAAGTGCTGCTCATGCAAAGTTCACTCTAAAGTATACCAATATAATGACCTGGTCAGAAAGACTGTTACAGACATGCAGTTTTATGTACTTTAATCTCTTTCTTAGGGGCATTTGTCCAAAAGCCAGAAAACGCTTTAATAAGTCAAGCCACCTCAAATGTTGTCACATCATGTGGCTGGTAGAGATGAGTTACTGCAGCCACCAGAAGAGATGAAATGTAAAACAATCAAATCTGCTCCTCAGCCTGGTCAAATTGAGGCCACACTGATCCCCCCAAAAGAACAAAGAAGAAATTTTAATGGGATGGGAAAATTGCTTAGAGATGCTTCATACTGTCATTTGAAAATAATGGAAGTTTTTGACCTATTTCTTTCTGTGGCAGCCAAGAAGGATTACAGATTCCATTTAAAAGGTTCCAAGGTTCCAGAGCAGTCGCTGCCAAATGGCAGCAACAATGTATGCAAGCAGCAATGCAGGCAGGTTGCACTGATCACAGGTGACAGCTATTAAATAACTTGCCAGGGTTTAATATTAAATTCAACACATGATTAACTCCAACAGTAAATTTTAGCATACTAGTCAAACCACAATACAGTAGCTGTTTATCATTAATACTGATAAAGCCATCGTGTTTCCACGGCATGGAAAAATTTCAGGTTTCTCCTCATGGAGAAACTATGGCTTGGGCAGAGGTGTGGTGCTGGTAACCTCACTGGAGGCTAAAAGCTCCACGGGTGGAGTAGCCTGCAAGAGACCTGCTGGTTCAGGAGCACTTCAAATAGAGAATGTTGAATGCTGACCCTTTTCAAACGTGAAGCCAAGCACTCTTCAGTAAGACACATTTAATACCAGATTAAGTGATCCTGATGACTGCAATTTATGTATAATGTGCTGACACGAAGTTGTGATAACACAAATTTTTATCTAATTTTTCCCCTGTGTTCATGCCTTGCAGTTAGCTGAAAGAATGCTAGTAAGGCAAGAGCCTCTGAAAAGCCTGAACATCCCTGTGAGGCTGCTGTGAGAAGAGTCTGTAGGTGCTATGCAAGCCAGGCATCACCCACCTACCTGAAAAAAAGGCAACAGAGAATCAGAGGCACATCCCCCCTATATGCAGGGTGGGAGAGAGGGGTGTGAAAGAAGGCATGGACACACAACACAGGACAGGACACAACATCTACAGCTATGTGACTGCATGGGACCAAGTTTTGCCCTTTATAGTCCAATGAGAACAGGAGAGGCCCAGCTACTCTGGTGTCTACACAGCACATCTTCCAGCCTGCAGCTCATTGAGGAAGCCTGTTAGCTCAGGCCAGCAGGTTATCCCCGTGTGCTGCTTCTAGCTGTCCAGACTGAGCCACTGCACTGCTGTGAGAGGGTGGGGGCACTGGTGTAGATGTACAGCAGTGCACAAGGATGACTTTTCTGTCTCCAAGGTCAGCACACTGCCAAAGCAGCAGAGGCACTTTTCTACAGTAGGTAAATGCAATTACTAACTCTGCCCAGACAGCTGCACAGACTCTCTGTTCCGTGATGATGAAAACATCATTCCCCACTCTGCAAGTCAAGAGAGAACAAATGCTGCAAGGGTATTTTCAGAAGGGCTGACAATTCTGAAACAACCCATTTCCTAAAGTAACTTTTCACAGACATCACTCCACTGTTTAACACATCTTTCAAGAGGCAGGTCTCACTCACCAAGGGCCTAAACTGACAAATTAAGTATTTTGTATTTTTGTTGATTATGTATTTTGTTCCATTGATGCTTCTCTCTGGAGATCCAAGAGCACCCACCATAGCCCCACAGTGATCCTCAGTGAGGGCTGGAGCAATTGTTCCTGGACAGGCCATGGGTTGCCAGGTCCTGCTGTTCCCCTTCCTCAGGAGATAGCAAATACCTTGTTCTGAACTCTCACTCATCCTCTGTCCTACTGACTCTGTCTCTGAGATAACTCAGGCAAGTCCCAATGATGGCACCAGACAAAATTTCTCATTGATGTGACACCATGTATGTCACACTTGCACATTTTGGTACACATGGGATTTGAAAGTGAACAAGAGCAGGAGCTGTCCACAGAGACAGTGGTAATGGAGGTTTAAAGGAGCAGCAGCCTTGCCCACATCCATGAGAAACTAGTAGTAAAAAGAGAAGAAATTTATTTTCTTAATTTTCCTTTCTTTTCACCCCAAGTGCAGCATACTGATACAGTCAAAGTGGGCATACTCCTCAGGATAAGTCACTTAGAAGGTTTGTTAAAGGGAAGGAGGGAAAAAAAAATCTGTGATACTGCTGTCCTGGACTACATTCTATTGATTATGAGTCCCTGCCAAAACAGATAAAAGAGACACCAGGCACAGGATGTAAGCTTTACTACTCCATGTACTATGCTGGAGCTGACATTTGTACCAAATAAATAAACAAAGCAAAAGAAGACAGTTTACTAACATTTTAGTGCTTTGCCTTGTAGCAGCCCAGCTCAAAAAACATGCTTATAAAAGCACAGCACACCCAAGTCCTCAATGAATGACATAGACGAGTTGGAGCAAGTCCAGAGGAGAGTGTCTGGGTTTTAAAAGACAGGTGTCTGCTAAGGAAGGCAGGAACTTTTCTTGAAATGGAAAATGTAAACCCCCTCCCTCTGAATTATTGTAATTAAGGGGCTCTAAAGCAAAGATATGGGAATAAGAATTACAGTTTTTTATTTGGAAAAATAAAAATAAAAATGCAGTAATCCAAACAATCCACTGACAGATCCAGAATACAACCTGACACCCAGTTGGTCAGGGTGTTGATAGCAGTCTGATTAAATGGTGCCTGCAGTCTTCCAGGAGTGATAGATGTGGTTTTGTTGAAACAATGATATTGTAGAAGGATGTAGTTTTTCTTTGAAGGTCTAGTGGTGGTGATAGATGGGCCTGGTCTTCTTCTGGGAATTCAGTGGAAAGGCTGACTGCAGCATTTTAAATCTTAGATTATATCCAGGTAGGAATGCTTGGCTCCTCCCCCTGGGTGGAGCATCTCACAATGGGATGGTGTAATTTTATCAGTCAAGCAGTGACACTCAATGGCCCAATAACAGAAGATACCTCCCTGGACAGAGGATGGGTTGTGGAAGAGATAAAGAAAACTGCCCCACCTGGCTTTATCAGCTGGCCTATTAACAGAGGATATCCCTTGGGAGTTATGAGGGATGGGTCATGGAAGAGACAAAGAACGCTGCTCCACGTGGTTTTAACAGACGGTGATAGAATACATACTTCTATCACTATTACACCTTGCATTGCAACCTAAGACAGAGGGACAAGAATATTATCAGAGGGCTGGAGCACGTCTCCAATAAGGAAAGGCTGAGAGAGCTGAGAATGGAGGCTGTTCAGCCTGGAGAGAAAAAGGTTTTAGGAAGACCTTATTGCCTTTCAACATCTAACGGGGATTTATAGGAATGATGGGGACTGACTGTTCAGTAGGGCGTGTTGTGATAGGTCAAGGGGTAATGGTTCCAAGCTAAAAGAGAAGACATTTAATCTAGACCAGGGAGAAATTTANGACTGCAGCATTTTAAATCTTAGATTATATCCAGGTAGGAATGCTTGGCTCCTCCCCCTGGGTGGAGCATCTCACAATGGGATGGTGTAATTTTATCAGTCAAGCAGTGACACTCAATGGCCCAATAACAGAAGATACCTCCCTGGACAGAGGATGGGTTGTGGAAGAGATAAAGAAAACTGCCCCACCTGGCTTTATCAGCTGGCCTATTAACAGAGGATATCCCTTGGGAGTTATGAGGGATGGGTCATGGAAGAGACAAAGAACGCTGCTCCACGTGGTTTTAACAGACGGTGATAGAATACATACTTCTATCACTATTACACCTTGCATTGCAACCTAAGACAGAGGGACAAGAATATTATCAGAGGGCTGGAGCACGTCTCCAATAAGGAAAGGCTGAGAGAGCTGAGAATGGAGGCTGTTCAGCCTGGAGAGAAAAAGGTTTTAGGAAGACCTTATTGCCTTTCAACATCTAACGGGGATTTATAGGAATGATGGGGACTGACTGTTCAGTAGGGCGTGTTGTGATATGTCAAGGGGTAATGGTTCCAAGCTAAAAGAGAAGACATTTAATCTAGACCAGGGAGAAATTTATTACAATGAGGGTGGTGAAACAGTACCACAGGTTGTCCAGAGAGGTTGTAGATTCCCTATCCCTCGAAACGTTCAAGAACAGGTTGGTTGGGGCTCTGGACAAACTGATCTAGTTGATGATGTACCTGGTACTCTATGATTCTATGATTAATTCAAACAATGCTGAGTCAACACATAGAGGACAATAAGCATGACAACACCTTCTGGAGTTTCACAGTCTCCTGTGAAAAAGCTCCTCCGGTACACAAAATAATAAAAGAAACATTTTTGGCCCAGCTAACTACACTGAAGTTTTATACATCCACTGTGCAAGGACATGTGTCTTAGTCTTGTATTTGTCACTCACCAGCATCTAAATAGCTTAGTGCTGGCTGGTCCAAGGGCAGTGGGTCACCCAGAAGGGGCCACCAGAGGGAAAGTGCCGCAGTGGTGCCACTCTGCCGGGGTCAATAGAGGTGGATGATGTCAGCACATCACTATGTCAGCAGCTGTAACCTGTTTGCTTACGTTTGTTTATTAGCTAGTTCAGAGTAAAGGGATGTAGGAATGCTAGAAAGAGGGCTTCCAGTTCCTTCTGAAACACAAATCTGCAATAGGGACTAGGCCGAAGCCTTTGGTTGCACTTAACACATTTCCCACAGAAGATCACAAATGCCTAAATCCTAAATCAGTCACTTTCTGCCCATGTGATTTATTTCAAAGGTGATGCCCACAGGGAATTGGCATGAGCACTGGGACAGCAGCTCTTCTGAGCACACTCATCAGAGGATGTGCACAATCAGGGCAGCACTGTGCCCACACACTGCAGCATAAAGGGTAAACATAGTTGCTTCACCAGAAGCACATGTGATTCAGAGCTTTGATTTAAACTAAGGACATAATATATTGCATATTTCACCTTATCAGAATTTTCATAAATGTGAGGTTTTAAAAGGCAACAGAAGAGACAACTGGAAGGAATAGGAGATTAATCTCTAAATAAGAGAGCAGGGCTGGAAGTTATACTCAGATTAGCTAAATGCTAAAGTAAAATGGATTTTGGCTTTTAAATTTTGTTCTACCCCTCCCCATGGGTTAACATCTCAGCCTTCCTACGGGATAAAGTACATATAAAGCACTTGCACCATCTCCATTCCAAAATAACTTGCCAAAGAACTAATTACATAACTATTAAGCATTCTTGGATGCTAAATCATATTCATGGTCTATCCTGAGTAACACTGATTCAGTTCTCATCCTCAGCAGCAAACAAGTGCTTCCCTAAGGATCCTGTGAGGCAAGACATTTTCTGACCAACTTACAGTAATTTTATAAAGTTAGATCCAGCCCACGGCACAAATATGATCCCACTCTCCCCATGTCACAACATATTGCTCATTGCTTGCATTTGGGAAATTGTTTGCAGGTGAAATGACCATACATTGTATGATTATGGTGTTACCTGCATTTATGCAATGATTTTTTCATCTCTCAAGAGTGAAAAGCTGTCAACATTTCACACCGAGCAAGAGCATAGTTTCTCCAAATCTTTCAGCCCAAGAAATCCTTACTGACAAAAAGTAGAAATCCTATTTCTACTAGATGTCCTCACTATGTTATATATCCCCTCTATGTTACATCTCCCTCAATAGCATTTTTGTAACTATACAGAAAGGCTAAGCAGATCTAGATAAAAACTTTTCCATCAGGAAGCTTTTAACCAGATCTTTCCCTGACAGAGCTTACTGCAGCATTACACAAATCCCAGTCCTGACACAAGCCAGTAACAGGCTTTTCATAAACAAGACAGGGAGAGAATAGAAATGAAACAATTCCATTTCATAAACTGAAAAGCGTGAATAACGTGTTCAGGAACATGTATAACGTGATCAGGGTCGAGGTGCCAGCTTGGCAAGAGATCTCCACTCTAAGTCAGAAGCAGTTGCACCCAGACAGTACTAAGCACAAGCTGCATTTTAATACCTAGATACTACAAAGAGATAAGAGAGAAAGTATCTCCTCTCCCTTGTGCAAAAAGTTGATCTATTTGCTGGTATAATTATAGCCATTAGGAATCACAATCCTTATCTAGTGCAACAGTGTCCTGCCACAAAGCCAGTTTCCAGCCAGCCCAGTTGATAAACACTGCTCACGGTGCTGCAGTTCAACTGGAACTGGCTGCCCAGAGAAGCTGTGGATGGCCCATCCCTGGAAGTGTTCAAGGCCAGGTTGGATGGGGCTTTGAGCAACCTGAGCTAGCAAAGGATGTCCCTGTCTATGGTAGGGAGACGGGACTCAGGGAGTTCTCATTCAGACACAGTCATGGTCCACTAAAGTCTTACAGACACCTGGGCTCCTAACGCTTAAGCCAGGACAAACAACTTTGTGATGAATTTTTTTTACCTGTCAGATGCTCTACAAGAACATACTGGGGCAATAGCCCAGGAAACACCACTTATGTAGAACGAAACTGCCTTATGTGTTTGTCAGTTTGCCCATTTTTTTTCCTAACAGATAATTTCCATTTGTATTTAAATCCAAGTAACCATGCCTGCCAGAGACCAACATTTTAAAAAGCTGCAGCCCAGAAAACAATCAAGTGTCAGTGCTTAGCAACTAAATCATTAACCTATTGGGAAGGAAATACTTCCTTTACCAGCATGGAATGCTGTCCCCAAGGCATTGCTGTACACAAAAATGTAAAATACGTGGATTTTTATAGATATTTGTTCATATGTATTTAAGATTCTAACTGGGTACTCCAGCTTAGTAGACACTAAACAATTTGGTAACTATATACTCTGAATACTAGGTGACCTTAGGCTTTGAATAATAGAGTGAGGATCATTATACAAATATTATGTGGGTTATTATGATAGTTTCAGTAACTTTTGTTAACATTTTGGTATTTGTGACACTAGTTTTATAATCCATTCTGCCTCATCAGACACAGATCATTCATGTCTCTCTTTCCATGTTGTATTTCTCTCTGCCCTTTCTTCTACTCCCACAGCTGGGGCAGGGGAAGCTGTAAAGAAGGACATGGACCTTGACTCCAATTGCTTGTTCTTAACTCAAAGAGGGGGTGGACAAAACCTCTGCCAAGTGTGCTGCTGAAGAGTCCTAAAAAGAGTTTGCTGCAACAAGGGAGTTCAAATACCTCCTTATAGCTTCATCATGGTTTGCACACCCTATTCCATAGCACAACCAAAAAGGCAAGAAAGCAGCAAGGGCAGAGACTCACCATACACTCTCCTATCCGTAGCTCACCAAAATGTAGTCCCCTTGACAGAAGGGATAAGGAGCACGACACCAAGAAGCATCATTTGCTATACTGAAGTAATTTGACTATCATGATTACATAGTAAAATAATTCTTATTTTCCTGGATGTAATTCAAACCTGGGCATGGATATTCCACCACTGCAACCATACTGGAAATGTTTTGTAATTTAGATTAATCCTGGATTTATCTGTCAGATTGTGGGGGAGTTAAAAAACTCCTAACCTAATTAGCATATACCTTGCGCAGCAACTCAGTCAGAAGCTCCACTGCCTTTTTATAAAAGTCCTCTAAAAACTTTCTCCTACTCATTAGAGGGAAGAAAACAAAACGACCAACCCATCCAAATGAAAGGGGGGGGAATAAAAATCTTCTCTATTAATAAAAAGTTGAAAATGTATTTTCAGGAGATATGCAACAATACTCTGTGACAATTCTGAATTATCAGTTAGTCTCAAAAACGATCTTCAGAACAGCCAAAATACCGTCCCAAAAAATAAACCTTCCGACCCACCACACTCCTGCGCGCAGTTAAAGGCTGCGTGTACAACACGAAAATACAGGAGTGCACCTTGTCCCCGACAAGCAGCGGGGACTTGCTATTGTTCTTCAGCAGACCTGGCCCGCATGCCCGTCTACCTTCATGCACGACCAGGGCACCGGGAA
>VYXF01007857.1:212453-233444 GCA_013397295.1 Polioptila caerulea | reverse complement strand
GAAGTTTTGGGGATACCACCAACCCACATCCTCGACCAAGCACCCAAAGCAAGAAAGTTCTTTGAGAAGTTGCCGGATAGCACTTGGAACTTGAAGAAGACCAAAGATGGAAAAAGGGTAGGTAAAACAATTAGGATAATAATATATATATATATAAAATATATAAAACAGTGAGTTGTTACTTTTCTTTGCATCATCTTATTAAAAATGCAGCTTTGCTGTTTATTTTGTTCTGTCTTGTCAATTAAATGACATTTTGTGTTGAGTAGTTTGCTGATTAGATTTGACTTTTGATGTAGAACCTGTGCACACACCCCCAAGGCTCCCCACACTGACTCCAAGCCCTCTGTCCCTCCCTCCCTCCCACAGGAATACAAACCTCCGGGAACTCGCAAACTCCACAACATCCTGGGAGTTGAGACAGGAGGGCCGGGCGGGCGCCGTGCTGGGGAGTCAGGTCATACTGTAGCTGACTACTTGAAGTTCAAAGACCTCATCCTAAGGATGCTTGACTATGACCCCAAGACACGAATCCAGCCCTACTACGCCCTGCAGCACAGTTTCTTCAAGAAGACGGCGGACGAAGGTACCAACACGAGTAACAGCGTGTCCACGAGTCCTGCCATGGAGCAGTCACAGTCTTCAGGAACCACCTCTAGTACATCTTCAAGCTCAGGTGGGTCTTGGTCATGAACAGGTGATAAAATTCAGCTTCCTAATGTTGGGCACTGCCCAGGGAATGGGCACGGCCCCGAGGCTGCCAGAGCTGCAGGAGCCTTTGGGCAGCGCTGCCAGGGATGCCCAGGGTGGGGTTGGGGGGGTCTGGGCAGTTGGACTGGATGGTCATTGTGGGTCCCTTCCAACTCAGAATATTCCATGATTCTGTGAGATGTTAATTTTTTTTTTCCATACTGTCAAAAAATATCAGTCATGATCACTAAACAATTATTTTAATCAGCTGGAACAGGTAAACAGAACCCCCCCAAAAACCCAACTAGATGAGCAAAACTGTGAGTGATTCACATTGATCTTCTACTTTTCCCTTGAAGCACTGTATAAATCCTCATGCTGCCGTTGTTCCCCAGCTGTAAATTCTGTGTGCCTTTAGTTACTGAGCCTTTTGGGGTGTTCCAGGTGGATCTTCTGGCACGAGCAACAGCGGGAGGGCGCGGTCGGACCCCACACACCAGCATCGACACAGCGGTGGGCACTTCACTGCAGCTGTGCAGGCCATGGACTGTGAGACACACAGCCCACAGGTAATGCAGGACAGCTTAGGGCACAGCAGGCACAGCTGGGAATCCTCCCCCAGGCAGGCACTTAATGGGTGTGGTTGCACCTTGCTCTTTTAGTAGCCTTTAATCAGCTCTGTTGTTCCAGAGGTTCCTCTAATGCTGTTGGCACCTTGCAAGGTATGAGCTACAACGTTTTAATGTCATTTACTTTGCTTTTTGTCTCCAGGCTCCTCAGCCAGAGGTCAGAGCTTTATTTTTTCTCGGTGTTGTACAAATGCTGTTATTATTACTGTAATGTAGAGCTACTCCTATAATTTTAACAGTGAAATCACTTATCAGACTTCCTTTAACTGTTTGAAAATAACCTCCAGGATGTGCATTCATTTTTCTTAAGGTATATATAGAAAAGTTTTGGAAATTATCCTTAAGTACATGCCTGCATTTCTAGAATAATTGTGCAACTGCAAGGCTTGGTTAGCATTTTAAAAAATTGCCATAAATACAAATAACCTGATCTCTCATGTGTTGTTCAAGATAGAAAAGTGTTAGAAATTATTTTTAAGCACTTGCCTGCATTTCTAGAATAATTGTGCTACTGCAAGGCTTGGTTAAGGTTTTTAAAAATTGCCATAAATACTAAAATATATAAATATTTGAAAACATATTGTTCAAAGTAGGAAGTTACTAGAAATTATTCTTAAGTCCTTGCCTGCATTTCTGGAATGACTGCAATTGGCTAATTCTGGNTGCCTGCATTTCTAGAATAATTGTGCTACTGCAAGGCTTGGTTAAGGTTTTTAAAAATTGCCATAAATTTTTAAATTTATGAATAACCTAATCTCTCATATGTTGTTCAAGATAGAAAATTTAGATAAAAATAGATAGAAACTATTGGAAATTATTCTTAAGTACTTGCTTGCATTTCTAGAATAACTGTGCAACTGCAAGGCTTAATTAATGTTTAAAAAAATCATATAAATACCAATAACCTGATCTCTCATATGTTGTTCAAGATAGAAAAGTGTTAGAAATTATTTTTAAGTACTTGCCTGCATTTCTAGAATAATTGTGCTACTGCAAGGCTTGGTTAAGGTTTTTAAAAATTGCCATAAATTTTTAAATTTATGAATAACCTAATCTCTCATATGTTGTTCAAGATAGAAAATTTAGATAAAAATAGATAGAAACTATTGGAAATTATTCTTAAGTACTTGCTTGCATTTCTAGAATAACTGTGCAACTGCAAGGCTTAATTAATGTTTAAAAAAATCATATAAATACCAATAACCTGATCTCTCATATGTTGTTCAAGATAGAAAAGTGTTAGAAATTATTTTTAAGTACTTGCCTGCATTTCTAGAATAATTGTGCTACTGCAAGGCTTGGTTAAGGTTTTTAAAAATTGCCATAAATTTTTAAATTTATGAATAACCTAATCTCTCATATGTTGTTCAAGATAGAAAATTTAGATAAAAATAGATAGAAACTATTGGAAATTATTCTTAAGTACTTGCTTGCATTTCTAGAATAACTGTGCAACTGCAAGGCTTAATTAATGTTTAAAAAAATCATATAAATACCAATAACCTGATCTCTCATATGTTGTTCAAGATAGAAAAGTGTTAGAAATTATTTTTAAGTACTTGCCTGCATTTCTAGAATAATTGTGCTACTGCAAGGCTTGGTTAAGGTTTTTAAAAATTGCCATAAATTTTTAAATTTATGAATAACCTAATCTCTCATATGTTGTTCAAGATAGAAAATTTAGATAAAAATAGATAGAAACTATTGGAAATTATTCTTAAGTACTTGCTTGCATTTCTAGAATAACTGTGCAACTGCAAGGCTTAATTAATGTTTAAAAAAATCATATAAATACCAATAACCTGATCTCTCATATGTTGTTCAAGATAGAAAAGTGTTAGAAATTATTTTTAAGTACTTGCCTGCATTTCTAGAATAATTGTGCTACTGCAAGGCTTGGTTAAGGTTTTTAAAAATTGCCATAAATTTTTAAATTTATGAATAACCTAATCTCTCATATGTTGTTCAAGATAGAAAATTTAGATAAAAATAGATAGAAACTATTGGAAATTATTCTTAAGTACTTGCTTGCATTTCTAGAATAACTGTGCAACTGCAAGGCTTAATTAATGTTTAAAAAAATCATATAAATACCAATAACCTGATCTCTCATATGTTGTTCAAGATAGAAAAGTGTTAGAAATTATTTTTAAGCACTTGCCTGCATTTCTAGAATAATTGTGCTACTGCAAGGCTTGGTTAAGGTTTTTAAAAATTGCCATAAATTTTTAAATTTATGAATAACCTAATCTCTCATATGTTGTTCAAGATAGAAAATTTAGATAAAAATAGATAGAAACTATTGGAAATTATTCTTAAGTACTTGCTTGCATTTCTAGAATAACTGTGCAACTGCAAGGCTTAATTAATGTTTAAAAAAATCATATAAATACCAATAACCTGATCTCTCATATGTTGTTCAAGATAGAAAAGTGTTAGAAATTATTTTTAAGTACTTGCCTGCATTTCTAGAATAATTGTGCTACTGCAAGGCTTGGTTAAGGTTTTTAAAAATTGCCATAAATTTTTAAATTTATGAATAACCTAATCTCTCATATGTTGTTCAAGATAGAAAATTTAGATAAAAATAGATAGAAACTATTGGAAATTATTCTTAAGTACTTGCTTGCATTTCTAGAATAACTGTGCAACTGCAAGGCTTAATTAATGTTTAAAAAAATCATATAAATACCNCTTGGAGGTCTCTTCCAGCCCAGGTGATTCTGTGCTTTGGTGCCATGGCAGCTTTGGTGTCAGCATTGTGGTTTGAATCCCACAGGTCCGGCAGCAGTTTCCCCCTCCCATCGGCTGGACAGCCACCGAGGCTCCCAGCCAGGTCAGCGTGGAGAACCACCCGGTGCAGGAAACCACCTTCCATGTCAACCCTCAGCAACAGAATGCATTACACCATCACCACGGCAACAGCTCCCACCACCACCACCATCACCACCACCACCACCACCACCATGGACAGCAAGCCTTGGGCAGCCGGACCAGGCCGAGAGTCTACAATTCTCCAACAAACAGCTCCTCCACCCAGGATTCTATGGAGGTGGGCCACAGTCACCACTCCATGACATCCCTGTCTTCCTCAACTACTTCTTCCTCTACATCTTCCTCCTCTACTGGTAACCAAGGCAATCAGGCCTATCAGAACCGCCCAGTGGCTGCTAATACCTTGGACTTTGGACAGAACGGAGCTATGGACATGAATTTAACAGTCTACTCTAATCCGCGCCAAGAAACTGGCCTAGCTGGACATCCCACGTACCAGTTTTCTGCTAATACAGGTCCTGCTCATTACATGACTGAAGGACACCTTGCCATGAGGCAAGGCATTGATAGAGAAGAGTCTCCCATGACAGGAGTTTGTGTTCAGCAAAGTCCTGTGGCTAGCTCGTGACTAAACTGAAACTAAGTTTGTTTCTTGTGTGTTTTTATAGAAGTGGTGTTTTTCCAAAAAACAAAGTGCAAAGCTGCTTGAATCAGAAGGAGATAAACTCACTGAACCGCTACAGGAGGGCAAAGTTGACTATTTTTTTAAACTTGAAAAGATTGCAAAGGGACAATGAAGTTTTGTTTTTTTGTTGGTTTTTTGCTGGGGGGAGGTTTTTTTTGGTTGGTTTTTTTTTTTTAAGAGCCATGTCTGGACCCACCTTAACAAATAGCCTAGTGGTGTTCACCTTTTGCTTCCCCCATTTTTACTTGCCACAACCTAGTCATAGTTTGGTTTTTTTGGGGGAGGGGTTTTGATTTTTTTTAATTTTTAATTTTTTTGTTTTGTTTTGTTTTTTGCTCTCATTCGACAGGGGTTATTGTTCAAACCTTAGTCATAGTTGCAAACTAGTTTCTTTTTAAAGGCATTGCACATGATTTCTAAAAAAAGGCCCTTTGAAATTTTTGGGGTGGGAGGGGGAGTGAGTAATATATATATTTTTTTTAGTTCCCCAAACAACCATGGGCACAGAAATGCAGTACTGTAAGAAAGAGGGACCTTCAGATTACACAAATATATTATTCTCCAGCTGTAAAAAGGGACGGTTGTGACGGAGTTTGTGAGGCACATTGAGCATGCGAAGTGGCGGTGAGCAGAACTCTCCTTTTCTGAATCTACTGAGGATCAAAGCAGCAAATGTGATGGGAATCCTGTGGGTGCCACCTTTGGGAGCCCACGGGCAGTTAGGATGGAGATCTGACTGGTTTCATAACTGAGGTGCACTGAGAAGCAATCAACGGGTCGGTCCTGGCCAGTCCTGGGGAGGTCTAAGTGGTGGTCTTTGGGATAACCTTTGGCCTTATGGATTTGGACTCTTAAGTTAGAAGAGCCTACCATTTCAGATGCAATCACTTTTGGACATGCTTTTGCAGACAGTCCTTAATGCTGAAAACACAGAGAATGGGTAATTCAAGAGGCCTTTCTTTTAAAATAGACTTTTGTGACCCACTTATTGTAAGGTATTGCAAGGTCACTTTGCGTGTGTCATAAAGTTGACTTCCTTATTGGTTGAAGGTCACAGGAGTAGTGGTTTGCGTTTGATGGAAATAGCTACAACTGTGTCCCTTCCTGCTTTTTACTTTTTTCTTTTGCTTTTTCTCGGCACGTGGTTTTCTCCACCATTACTTCTGCACAAAGACGTCTTCTGTTCATCCTGAACATTTTTAAAAAAAAAAAAAATGCAGNGTTACTAGAAATTATTCTTAAGTCCTTGCCTGCATTTCTGGAATGACTGCAATTGGCTAATTCTGGAATTGGCTAACGTTTCACACGGTTGCCATGAGTATGAATAACTCCATCTCTCACGTGTTTTTAAGGACATGCTGGGTGTGACACTCAGTTGATGAGGTGGTCAGGGGCTGGATGCTCTTGGAGGTCTCTTCCAGCCCAGGTGATTCTGTGCTTTGGTGCCATGGCAGCTTTGGTGTCAGCATTGTGGTTTGAATCCCACAGGTCCGGCAGCAGTTTCCCCCTCCCATCGGCTGGACAGCCACCGAGGCTCCCAGCCAGGTCAGCGTGGAGAACCACCCGGTGCAGGAAACCACCTTCCATGTCAACCCTCAGCAACAGAATGCATTACACCATCACCACGGCAACAGCTCCCACCACCACCACCATCACCACCACCACCACCACCACCATGGACAGCAAGCCTTGGGCAGCCGGACCAGGCCGAGAGTCTACAATTCTCCAACAAACAGCTCCTCCACCCAGGATTCTATGGAGGTGGGCCACAGTCACCACTCCATGACATCCCTGTCTTCCTCAACTACTTCTTCCTCTACATCTTCCTCCTCTACTGGTAACCAAGGCAATCAGGCCTATCAGAACCGCCCAGTGGCTGCTAATACCTTGGACTTTGGACAGAACGGAGCTATGGACATGAATTTAACAGTCTACTCTAATCCGCGCCAAGAAACTGGCCTAGCTGGACATCCCACGTACCAGTTTTCTGCTAATACAGGTCCTGCTCATTACATGACTGAAGGACACCTTGCCATGAGGCAAGGCATTGATAGAGAAGAGTCTCCCATGACAGGAGTTTGTGTTCAGCAAAGTCCTGTGGCTAGCTCGTGACTAAACTGAAACTAAGTTTGTTTCTTGTGTGTTTTTATAGAAGTGGTGTTTTTCCAAAAAACAAAGTGCAAAGCTGCTTGAATCAGAAGGAGATAAACTCACTGAACCGCTACAGGAGGGCAAAGTTGACTATTTTTTTAAACTTGAAAAGATTGCAAAGGGACAATGAAGTTTTGTTTTTTTGTTGGTTTTTTGCTGGGGGGAGGTTTTTTTTGGTTGGTTTTTTTTTTTTAAGAGCCATGTCTGGACCCACCTTAACAAATAGCCTAGTGGTGTTCACCTTTTGCTTCCCCCATTTTTACTTGCCACAACCTAGTCATAGTTTGGTTTTTTTGGGGGAGGGGTTTTGATTTTTTAAAATTTTTAATTTTTTTGTTTTGTTTTGTTTTTTGCTCTCATTCGACAGGGGTTATTGTTCAAACCTTAGTCATAGTTGCAAACTAGTTTCTTTTTAAAGGCATTGCACATGATTTCTAAAAAAAGGCCCTTTGAAATTTTTGGGGTGGGAGGGGGAGTGAGTAATATATATATTTTTTTTAGTTCCCCAAACAACCATGGGCACAGAAATGCAGTACTGTAAGAAAGAGGGACCTTCAGATTACACAAATATATTATTCTCCAGCTGTAAAAAGGGACGGTTGTGACGGAGTTTGTGAGGCACATTGAGCATGCGAAGTGGCGGTGAGCAGAACTCTCCTTTTCTGAATCTACTGAGGATCAAAGCAGCAAATGTGATGGGAATCCTGTGGGTGCCACCTTTGGGAGCCCACGGGCAGTTAGGATGGAGATCTGACTGGTTTCATAACTGAGGTGCACTGAGAAGCAATCAACGGGTCGGTCCTGGCCAGTCCTGGGGAGGTCTAAGTGGTGGTCTTTGGGATAACCTTTGGCCTTATGGATTTGGACTCTTAAGTTAGAAGAGCCTACCATTTCAGATGCAATCACTTTTGGACATGCTTTTGCAGACAGTCCTTAATGCTGAAAACACAGAGAATGGGTAATTCAAGAGGCCTTTCTTTTAAAATAGACTTTTGTGACCCACTTATTGTAAGGTATTGCAAGGTCACTTTGCGTGTGTCATAAAGTTGACTTCCTTATTGGTTGAAGGTCACAGGAGTAGTGGTTTGCGTTTGATGGAAATAGCTACAACTGTGTCCCTTCCTGCTTTTTACTTTTTTCTTTTGCTTTTTCTCGGCACGTGGTTTTCTCCACCATTACTTCTGCACAAAGACGTCTTCTGTTCATCCTGAACATTTTTAAAAAAAAAAAAAATGCAGAATTTTATGTGACTGCTTTTTTGCCTCACAATTATGCTGTGAATTTTACAAAAATTTATTTTCTTTTTTGATAATTTATTGTACCAAAGCTGTTTTTATAGCACATAGATGTCTGTAACCAATAATGTAGCAGTTCTGCACTTTGACACAAGGTGTAACTAGACCATTTTTAAATGTCAGTTGAAAAATTATGGCTGTACTATTGCTTAAACAAAACTGGAACTGTTGTTGAATTCATAGCCAATACATTTACAGCAATCTGTGTACTGAAGATAATAGATTGACATCTACTTGGAGACTATAACCTCTGTTACATTATCAGTGTGTTCAGGCTTCTGAAGGTTAAAAGGGACACTAGATCCAGAAGCTATGAAACCAGCAGTTGATTCTTGTATTCCTTATTAACATAATTGTAAACTTGAAGGCAAAGACCTTGATTGCATGAACAGGTCCAAAAAAAAAAATAATAGGCTGAGTAAAGCAAAACCCTCACGGGAGACCTGAGGTTAGCAGGCTGTATTTAACTGGTGCCTAATTTTTGGGTAACGCTGCCTTAATATAACACAGTCAGCTTGGCAGTTGCAAAATTTATGGGCCCATCCAAGAGATTTTTTATTTTATTTTTTTTTTTGTGTGTGGGGAAAAAAAAAAGCTGCGTGAAAAAACCAACTTTGGTGAAAGAATGAAGGTGAGTTCCTTGATTGCCCATCCCAGATGAACAGTGTTGCCCATCCTCTCTTGCAGAAGCAGTGATCTACCTCTGCCAGTAAGCCCTTGGAAAAGTTCATTTTAATTTTAATTTTAGCAGCAAATGGTCAATTCCATGCGGCCAAAGTCGCTTTTTCGGTCGAAAAGGTGGAATTTTTTTATACTCACAGTGGCAACACAGCAGCTGACTACTACATAAACAGGAACGAATCCTTGGGATTAGCATTTTTTTGTAAATCATGATTTTCCTAATCAAATATTTCTTTTTGTACCGACACATCAACCCTGTGGATGAAAAGCGGAATTTTTTTTTTTTCCCCCCCTCCCGTTTTATTTTTTTTTTTGTTTGTTTGTTTTCTTTTGAAGCTCAGTAATTCAGAGAAGTTTACAGGATTTGGAAGGCTGTCACCTTAGAAAAGGATGCTGAGTTTAGCAATATATTAAAAATAATAAAAAAGGAATGCAGTTCTTACTGCTGTCTAGGAATCTGGGTAACACCGCGCCGGCTGCCAGCCCTTAGCAAGCGCCAAAAACAAAACCCCAAAACCCACCAAAACCTAAAAGCAGTTCAAAGAAATAACCTCTACATCAAGAACAAAAAAAAAAAACCACAAAAAAAAAAAAAAAACCACAAAAAAAAAAAAAAAAACCAACAAAAAAAATAATAATCATAAAATCCAGTGCTTCTGCATACTGTGTTATGTTACAGTCCAGTTTTGTGTGCTTTACTACACAGTTTGGTTACAGGACTTCTGTGCATTGTAAACATAAACAGCATGGAAAAGGTTAAATACCTGTGTTCAGATTGTAAGATCTAGTCCGGACTTGCTGTGTATATTGTAACGTTAAATGAAAAGACAAGCCCTTTGTATTATAGTCATGCAGTCTTATGTATGATAAACAGTTGAATAATTTGTCCTCAGACTCTTTACTGTGCTTTTTTTTTTTGAAAAACAAAAAAAAAAAAATTAAGGAAAAAAAAGAAAAAGAAAAAAAGAGTAATTTAAGAAAAAAAAAAACCAACAATGTAAACGTAGTAAGTCTTCCTATGCAATTAACCTACTCCAAGCCATGGTATGGTAGGTATAATTATACTATAATGTGTAAATATCAGATACGTTGAAACAGACTGAAAAATATGAAAGTAAAAGTTGGAGGCGTAACAGCTAATTTGGAGTTTTTAATTGAAAACCAGCGAGGTCTGCAAATCTCTGATGTGTGAACACAGCTCTGCTTGATTCTCATGGACTGTGCTTGTAGTTGGAGTTCTTCAATCCTCACCTCTCAGCCTGAGTGTTCTGGTGTGCTCTGCAGCTCCCTCCCTGTCCCAGGCCAGCTGCTTTTGAGGCCATGGACTGGGATTTTGGGACTGGCCTGCTCTTAGCCCAGAACCCAGCCCAGCTCCTCCTGCACCACCAACTCCCTGGCTTCGGGTGCAGTAGGACCTAGTTTTGAAAAAAGCTGATTTTCGTGTAGGTTCTGCCATTTGGGAGGAGTTTTCTGTGTCTCTGGAGGGATCCAGCCAGGTTCTTTCCAGTTCTCCTTCAGTTCTGGGACTGCTGAGTTACAGCTGGTGGCCCCCAGAGCCTGGCAGAACGAGGAGTAACAACTCCAGGTCGAAACTATTCCACAGAAAAACATGTTAACTTGATTGACCTCCTTCAATGCTTTCACTGTAAAGCTCTTACAGCTCTTCTGAAGCCTCAGATGTTTTCAAAGCCGGTGTAAAAGCTGCAGTTGGTGCACACAGCCCCTGGCAGTGGTGCCAGTGCTGCTGTGGGCGTGCAGGAGGTGCAGGTACATCCTTGAACCTCTCACTCGGTTCCTTGTCTGTTTATCCCTCCCAGGATTGCAGTTTTCAACCTTTCAGCCTCAGTTCTTTGCATTAAAAGATTGTAAATGTAGATGGTTCTCCATCCTGATTGCTCAGTCCTTTGGGAATGGCTGCTGTGCCAGGATTTAGGATTCCATCCTGTAAGTACAGTGGTGTCTGGAGGGGCCTGGATCCCACAAGGGTTGGATTCACCTGGAAATGTGACTTCATCTCCATTATTTCTCACTCTGCCATCCTTGTTTTCATCACACCACCCATGTGCTTATATTTTATTCTGGACAANTTTTTATATTTTATCCTGGAAAAAAAAAAAAAAAAAAAAAAAAACTTTTGAAGGTGCTCTGTGGAAGAATTCCTGTTGAAGCCCATCAGGAACATCCTTTCTAAAGAGTGAGTGAGTGAAAACTCCAGCCTGGTGGCACAGAACGTGTTGTGTTGGTTTACAGAACAAACTCATCCCAGTAAGATCAGTCTGGAAATGCTGGATAGAAAGGAGGTGTCTTTGTGGTCAGAAATACCCAAGGAAGTGTCTGCAGAGTGGAGTTACTGCTGAGAGTTGCTCTCCTGAGGGTCGCTGGTTTTTGGATAATTTATTTCTTTATTGGAATTCTCTCAGGGGGGCCCTTGTGGCTCTGCACAGCTCCTGCCAGGAGGGGCAGGGAGGGGGGGTCAGGCTCTGGGAACAGGGACAGGGCCAGCAGGAGAGGGAACGGCCTCAGGCTGGGCCAGGGCAGGCTCAGGGGGGACCCCAGGAGCAATTTGCCCATGGCAAGGGTGGCCAGGCCTTGGCAGGGGCTGCCCAGGGAGCTTTGGAGTGCCCATCCCTGCAGGTGGCACCTGGAGGTGGCACTCAGTGCCAGGGTGGGCACAGGGCACAGCTGGGGCTCACTGGGCTTGGAGGGCTTTTCCAGCCTCAGGGATCCTGGGATTCTGGGATATTTTACTTGGAATGGTTCATGGTAAAGTGCACAGAACCTGCCCAGCAAGGGAAGGCACCTGGTCAAACTGGTTTTCTGTTCATAGCCCTGTTTTTGTGGGGTTCTACAGAAACAGCTTCAGGTTGCAAATGTGCAGTTGGTTTTTAGTTTTCCACCTCATGGCAGCTCTTGAGCTGTTCCTTCCTCACTGAAGATGCTTTGATTTGATTTCAGCTGTTCTCCACAGGAGCCCTGCCAGGTCTGTGGGATCTGCCTAAACCTGAGGGGGTTTGTAGTTGCTGCTTGTTATATTTTATGTTCTGGAGCATCAGAGGTGATCACAGCTGGGGTTTTTCAGCCTGGAGAAGGCTCCAGGGAGAGCTCAGAGCCCCTTCTAGTACCCAGAGGGGCTGCAGGAGAGCTGGAGAGGGACTGGGGACAAGGCCCAGAGGGACAGGGCCCAGGGAATGGCTTTCAGCATGAAGGAGCTGGATTCAGGTTAAAGAGAAGGAAGACGTTTCTTACCATGGGTGGTAAAACACTGGCAAAGGCTGTGGGTGCCCCTGGATCCCTGGCAGTGCCCAAGGCCAGGCTGGACATTGGGGCTGGAGCAGCCTGGGACAGTGGGAGGGGTCCCTGCCAGGGCAGGGCTGGCACTGGGTGCTTTTTAAGGTCCCTTCCAACCCAAAGTTTTCTTTGATTCTGTTAAAAATGGGTTAAAATCTTCTCAAATCCCTTGTTGTGTGATCACTGAGTCCTGCTGAGCACTGACTTAGGAACTTCTTGAAAAATCACTGGAATTTCCACAAGTTCCTGAAACTTGAGGTTTTATGCGAGTTGCTTGTGGTGTTGGGTAATAAAAGAGAAGCAGGCAAAGGTGGGAGAAATCAAGAACCAAATCCCCTTCCTGGAGGCCTCCTCTTGAGAAAGGAGATGGATTTGATGGATGTCAATTGTCAGAAACCAGTGAGTTAATGACTGGAAAATGATTGATGGAAAATTAAATACAGAATTTGTTCTGAAGAAACTAATGGAAGGTCTCAAGCAGAAAATAATAAATAAAAAATCTTTCTTCAGGATCTCTTTTCCCCTTCCCCAGCTGAGGGCATCTTTAGCACTTCCTGTTGTGTTTCAAAGCTCTTTTTTCCCTCAGATTTCCCTTCCAGCCAGCTCAGGCAGGAATCCAGGACTCCTTCCCATCGATGTCAACTGCTGGTGGATGGAATTAATAATTCTGAGACTGCAGCAATGGTGATGCTGATCATGCTGATGATGATGATGATGATGGTGCTGATGATGATGATGATGATGGTGATGATGATGATGATGGAGTTCCCTTTACCCAAGACAGGAAGAAAGGCTCGTCCTGGATGGAGCACATTGAGCTAAACTCAACAAAGCCTTTCCTAATTTGTACTCGAAGCAAAATCCCAATTTGGAGACCTCTGGAGTCAAGAATGAGCTGAGGGAATTCAATCATGGAAAGTCCTGAGTGGGAAGAATCCCCAAGGATCATCCATTGCAGCTCCTGGCCCTGCCCAGGAGCCCCAACAATCCCAACCCCTGGCAGTGCTGCCCAAGGGCTCCTGGAGCTCTGGCAGCCATTCCCTGGCAGTGAAGTTCTCAAAACTGGAGTGTCACAACCTCAGTGACCTGGCAGGAGAAATCTGGGAATCTCCAGAGCCAGGGCTTGCAAAAGCAGAGATGTCACAGAGTTCCTCCTTGGGTACAGTGGTGGAGTTCTGTCAGAAATCCAACGTTATAACTTTGGCTAAAAGAACTTCAGTGCCCTTTTCATTTGCTTTTAAGTTGAAGCTGTAGCTCACTTCCCTCTTCAGGAACACTTCAGAGTCTTTTCTCCCCCCCTCCCAAATTCCTGTCCTTTCTCAGTGCTTCTCCTTCCCCTTCCCTGCTTTCCACTCTGACCCTTCTCCCCTTTCCTACACTTTATCTCCCTTTTCATATTTTCCCCCTCCTTTTCCCATCTTCCAGCTCTGAATTTTCCCTCTGCTTTTCTTTTTTCCCCCTTTTTCCATGTCTGTCTTTCCCTTCTTTCCTCATGGCTTTTCCCTGCTTTCTCACCCCTATTGCTTTCCCAGTTTTGTTGCTTCTCCTTCTCACTGTATTTCTTTCCTTTTCCTATTTTTCTCCTCCTCTCTTCACAGCTTTTCCTGTTTCCTTCCTTTTGTTTTCCTGCCATTCTCTCCCTGTTTTTTCTCTCTCCCCCTCCCCTGCTCTTCCCTTCCTCTCCCTCCTTCTTCCCCTCTTGGTTTCTTCCCAAATCTTTCCTTTTCCTCCTTTTTCTTCTTGGTGCTTTCAAATTTTTCCCTGCTTTGACTTTTCCTCCTTTCCTTTGAGTTCTCTTCCACTAGTTCTCCAGGATCTTTCAACATCCCTCTTTTATTTTTTTTATTCTGCCCTGTATTTTCTTTTCACTTCCCATCTTTCCTGCTTGGTTTTTTCCTTCCTGTCTTTCCCACTTTTTTGCCACCTTTGATTTTTTTTTGCATTCCCTCTGCTTCGGTTTCCCTTCAGGCCTTTTCCCCCCTCTTCTTTCTGATCTTTTCTCTTCTCCCCTTCTTTTTTCCCCATTATTTCAATACTTTCTGGGTGCTTCTGTGCTTCCTTTTCTCACTTCAGTGCTTTTCAAATTTCTTCCCCTTCCTCCTCCACTTTTTGCCAAATGTTTTCCAGGTGCATTTCATCTTCCCTTTGCCCATTTTTCCATCCCCTCCCTGCTTTTCCCTGCTTTAACTTATTTTCCAAGTTTTTCCTGTCTCTTCTGTGCTTTGTCTGGGTAATTTAATTTCTTTTTTTCCCTCTTCCTTCCTTTGCCTTTTCCTTGCTTTTCTATTCTTATATTTTCCTTTCTTTTCATGCTGTTATTCCCACTCCCCATCTTTTTCAATACTTAAGAGACTTTTCTCTCCTTTCCAGGTCCTTTCCTTGCTTTTCCCTTCCCTTCCCTTTCCCCTACTTTTCCTTTCCCATTCCCACTGCCTGCAGTGTTTGACTTATTTTTCACTGATTTTTCAGGTATTTTCTTTCTTCTCCCCTCCATGAAAAGATTCCTTTTCATAACCCTCGTGATTCCCTTCTTGATCTTTCTCTGCTCCTTTCCCTTTCCTTTTTTTCCCTTTTTCCTTTTTTCCTTTTTTCCTTTTTCCCTTTTTTCCTTTTTTCCTCCTTTTCCTTTTCCTTTTCCTTTTCCTTTTCCTTTTCCTTTTCCTTTTCCTTTTCCTTTTCCTTTTCCTTTTCCTTTTCCTTTTCCTTTTCCTTTTCCTTTTCCTTTTCCTTTTCCTTTTCCTTTTCCNTCCCTTTCCCTTTCCTTTGCCCTTTCCCTTTCCCTTTCCCTTTCCCTTTCCCTTTCCCTTTCCCTTTCCCTTTCTTTTTTCCTCTCTCTTTTCAATCCTTGTAACTCTTCCTACTTATTTTCACTCCTTTGCAGATATTTTTCTCCCCTCATGCTTTTTTTAATTCTCACTTCTGAGGAAGGAAAGATGATGTTTTTTTTTTCTTTTTTGTGCTTTTTTTCCTCTATATAATTCTAATTGGATTCCACTGGAGCTGAAAATGCTCCATTAATACTTTTTAGTTCTCTTTCAATTATTTCCCCATTTTTCTGTTTAGTTTTTTGTCTTTATAACCTTTTGTTTTACAGGTGTGAAAATGGTTGAGAGAACTTTTCTCCCTTCACTGGAAATTTCCTGAGGAAAAGGGGTTGCCCAGGGGAGGCACAGCCTGTCCTGGTGCAATGCAGAGCTGTAATTTTCCCTCCTGGGACGTGCTGAAATCCAGATTTTTCTCATTTTCTGTATCCTCACCAGACATTTGCGAAGGGGGTGATGGCAAATCCCATAAAAGACGTGGAAAACTGGGACAGAGTTCATGAAAGCTGTGAGAAACCTGAGAGAGCTCCCCAGGAATGGAATCCAGGGAATGGCACGTGGATATCTGCAGCTCCATGGAAAGGGCCAGGGGGAAGGACTCGGAGAAGAAAGGATGGAGGGAATGGAAAAAGCTCTCCTGGATGCAGATTGGAAAGACTCAGGCTGATTATTTAATGAGAAAAGAAAAAAAAAAAGAAATTAAAAATACCCCTGGTGTGGTGTAGTCAGACCTTCACAACTTTGGGAGGTGAAATATTGGTTGAAAAGTTGAAATGGAATTGAATTTGAGAATGGGAAAACCCAAACTTTTCCATGAGATGTAACTCACTGCCATGAGTCCCACTGGAAAAGCAGCAGAGAGCTTCTGGATACCAAGAAATCAGAATTAACCCCCTGAGGAGAACAGGCACCCTCAGCCCTAGGGCAGCAATCCTGATTATTGAAGGGCAGGGAAAACTTCCTGCCTACTCCCAGGCACAAAAAGTGCACAAAAATCTGCTTAAAGTGCTGCCTTCAGGGGGCTGAGCTGGAGCAGAGCCCAAAGGATAAAGCTGGGATTTATTCCAAGGCCTCCCTGGACACACCTGGGCAGCACCAGAGCCCGGCTGGGCCACAGCCAAGGGCAGCCCAAAATGGGCCCAGAATGGACGCCCGGCCCCCAGGGCTCCCACTTGGAGAAGTTCTGCTCCAGCAGCACATTGCAGTTCAGGGGCCAATTCCAGCTGCAGCTTAGGAAGCTCCATCCTCCTTGCTTTGCCTTCTGCCTTCACCCTTGGCTTTGTTCTGGGCCTCAAAGTTGTCCTTGGTGCCGAGCTGGAGCAGGAATTGTTTTGTGTCCCTGCTGTGTGAGGAGAGCTCAGGAGCACTGAATGTGAAACCCAAAACTGCCCCCCAAAACAGCCCAGGGTCTGAAAAATAGAAAAGCTCAAACTTAAGGCATCAAACCCATCCTTGCTCCCTTTGGAATTTGGTGCTGATGTGGCTGGGGAGAAGATCCCACAGGAGATCCTGATCTGTGTCCATGGAAGGGCTTCCCAAGCCTGTCCTGCAGCTTCTCCCTCATCCCAAATCTGGCTCCAGCCTCAGCTGCTTCACAGAAAAAGCTCCTTGTCCCTCTTTTTTTGAACGTTGGCCAAACTCCCACAGGTGGGAGCTGGAGTCTCAAAATCCAGCCAAGGGAGACCAGGATTTAGGAGGGGTAATAGGAGAAGGAGGACAAAGCAGATCTGAGCAGGCCCATTTCTCCTGGCTTGTTTTGTCTCAAGTTGGAAAAATTCTGACCAGTAACTCTCCATCATTATCTGAAATAAACTTGACCCTGGCTGGGTGGAAGGGCCTACTTGAGAAATATTAAAAATATTTAAGTTGCAGGGGGTTCTTGACACATCTGACATGGTCTGGCCGGGTCTAATTTTAGCTCTGCTCTGCCAGCCCTCGTCCCTCCCAAATTCTGAGCCTATGTTTAGAAGCAGCAGCTTTCCAAATTCTGATGGGCCTCATGCTTTGCATTGAGGCTGCACAAGTTAAAGCCAATTAGAAGAAGTGCCTCAGCATTCAATTCTTTTCACTTTTAGTTGGTTTAACTTCACTTTGAGGTGTTCTCTTAAGGGAAAGTTTTATAACGAAATCTGGTTTGGCCTGGGACACTGGCAGTGCATTTATTACCTGGGGTGATGTTTGTTTAATCCCACACACACCTCGTGGGATTTCCCCTCAAGTGTTGATTTAGGAGAAGAAGAGAATATTTCTTACCTGTGCCTTCATCCACAGCAGGGTGGGCAGCAGGAAAGGGATTGGGATTGTTCCCCTGAGCCCCCTCAGGTGAGCCCCCAGCCCAGAATTTGGGATACAAAAAGGAGCTGGAGCTGCTGCAGAGAGCCCAGAGGAGGCAGCAGGATGGGCAGAGGATGGAGCAGCTCTGCTGGCAGGAAAGGCTGGCACAGCTGGGATTGTTCAGCTGCACAGGAGAAGCTTTGGGCTGAGCTCAGGGTGGCCTTGCAGGGCCTGAAGGAGCCCCAGGAAAGCTGGAGAGAGACAATTCCCAAGGGNCCCTGCCATGGCTGGGGTGGGTCTGGATGGGCTTTAAGGCCTTTTCCAACCCAACCCATTCCATATTTCTGTGCAAGGAAATGTCCTTGGACACATCCCCTCATCCTGGGCAGAGTGAACTCAGGCGTGTGCAGCCCCTTCCCTCTGCTCTGGAGCGATGGTGACCCCTGATTTTTGGATGTGTGGGAGGAGGGTCAAGGCTCTCTGGGCTGAGTCTTGACAATGAAGCTCCAGCCCAACTCCTTCAGTTCTCCTGAGTTACAAACCTTTGCTGCCAAGCTGTGATAAGGGAGCTTTTTATAAAAGAGTGTTTAGGTCTTGCGTCTTTTTGGTTCTATTGGAGTAATTTCTCTTCTGGGCACAAAGTGACCCAGCAAATAAGGCAGATAATTATTGTTCTGCTGGATGGGTGTCCCTGCTCCTTCCCTGTGGAACAGGGAATGCACTCAGGAGTTTGTGACTTATCCCAAGCAAAGAGACAAAGGAAAAGCTCACAAGACTCTGAAAACCCAGAGTCCAGCAGTTCTGGGTGTACCTTGGGCAGAGAAACTTCCCAAGGCAGAATTCCACAACTTGGGAAAACAAAAAAAAAAAGATGTTTCGATGTTCATTAGGGAATTTTAAAAGCTCCAGTGCAGCAGAAGTGAAATTTGTGCTGTTTCTGGGGCAGGAAGGCAGAAGTTCCAACTCAGCCCACGATAATTCCAGGAGGGGAAGCCACACCTGATGGATCAGATAAAGTGCAGAGGCTGCAAGTGTCACCACCGAAATAACTGGGAGTGGATTTGAGGTAAGAGAGACGAAGGAGGAGCCGCTATAAATAACGAGGAGACATCGAAAACATCCCGCAGCCGCCCGGGGGGCGAAACCTGAGAGCACAAATGCTGCTGGAAGGATTTGCAAAAATAGCCAAGGCATCCTCGCAGGGGATGCTTCTCGGTCGTGCCACTGCAGGAATGGAACACAAAATGCGGCTTTCTAGAGCTGCAGGGCCCCGAGCAAGTGGGGATTTCTGGAGCTGGGCAAGGCCAGAGCAGAGGGAAAACCTCGGGGAAGCAGCTGAGCTGCTGTGTCAGGTGTCTGGATGTGGTCCAGGAGCACTTGGACACGTCAGTCAGGATGGAACGTGATGGGAGGAGAGGGGAGAAAGCTCAAAGAAAGTGAAGAATTCGAGGGAGCCACAAAAAAGAAAGGGATAAAACCCTCCTGAAATCCATCCAGCCTCCTCATGCAATTCTGATTTTTACCAGGCACGGGGGCTTTTCCAGTCTTTGAGGCAGGATGAGAATATGGAGGAAAAGGAGGAGTGGAAGAGGGAGCACCTGGCTGGCCTGGGTGGGAACAGGGATTTTTCCATCAAGTCTGGCTGAGAGTTCCCTCTTTTCTTCCCACTCAGAGTTAAATCCCTTTGCATGATTTGAGCCTCTCTGACCGATCTGCACTTTATAGGAGAAACGTTAACAAAAAATCCACTTTCCTCTGATTTTCAGTATTAATATAAAAATCCAGGATGTCATGGAGAAGGTGGAGACTCTGTCCCTGGAATTGTCCCAGAGCAGCCTGGCTGTGCCCTTGGGGACAGGGTTTGGGTGATGCTGGGCTGGCCCTGGGGGATCCTGGAGGGCTTTTCCCACCTCAGTGATTCCATGTGAAAATGGCAAATTGTGAACCAGTGGTAGCATGGACACTTCCAAGTACTCCAAATCTGAAGACATTTAGAGGAAAACATCAATTTTCATGGATCAGAACAAGACCAAACATAAAAAATCCCCCTAGAAATGAATTGTTCCACATAAAGTCTCCTTGTGTTTCCTGCTGAGAACCACCAGGACTTCTCCAAACCAGCAAAATTTTCTTTATTTTGTTGCTGTTGCTCCAAAGAAACCACATTTACCTGGAATGATTTCAGCTCCTTGCATGACCTCCTCCCTGTGGGGCTGACCCCAGGGAGCAGCCTGGCCCTGGAATGGGGCTGGAATTGCTCAGCCCTGCAGCCCAGCCTGCTCCATGGAATCCAGGGCTGTGTCACTCACTGATCCCAAAGGCTTTGAGGCCATCCCACAGCTCTGCTGGCACTGCCAGGCTGGAATTTGGGACAGGAATCCCTCCCTGCACGCCCCTGACCCCAACGCTCCCGAGCCTGAACACCAAATTTCCTCATTTGGTGTCACAACAACTTCAATTTCCAGGGGGAAAAAACCCAACCAACCACGCAGAATTCAAATCCTGATCAAAATATTGCTTTGTTGTTCTTCTTCCAGCACATTTTAGCAAAACTTTTGACAACATCCCTGTGTTAATACAAGTATCATATTCCTGTTAGAGGGGGGTTTCATGATTTTTTGTATAAAGGCAACTTTTCCCTGATTTTCGTGCAGGATGATAATTTTCCATGGAAAGTCAGTGGTTCTTTTTGCCATCTTTGTCCCTTTTCCAGGAGTTAACTTATGTGATGTAAAATTTGGTGTGAAGGGTTTAATCATCTGTTGACATCACAAAAAAATATATCTGAGTGCACTCAGTTCTTTAATACCAGCAGGGGACTGAATAATAGAAAATGCTGCTTCTCCTCTTTTTTTCCCCCCAAAAAATAACTCTCAGAGCCTGATTTTCAGTTTTTTTATATTTTATATGTATTAAACATCAGGTGTGGGGCTTGGTTTGTGTTTTAACAATTCACAATCCCAGGACTGAGGGATTTTTTTGGTAGGACTTGCTCAAATTTGTACCCATTTCTCGTAATTTTTATCAGGAATAGCTTGAACCCAATCACTCAATCTGAATATTCAGAGTAGAGGGATGTGAGGCTGTGCAGGAGTTTGATCTCCACTGCTGGGGAGTCACAGAATGGTTTGGGTTAGAAAAGACCTTCAAGCTCATCCAGTTCCAGCTCCCTGCAGTTACCAATTTTTAAATATGATTGAAGCCCTGGCTTTGTCTGCTCTGGCAGTTATTGATTATCAGCCTGCCGGCTCCAGGTTTCTCTCCAATCCCTCTTTGCTCCCCTGCAGTTCAGATAAAGTTCAACCTCTGGCCTGGCAATTCTTGTGCCAAACAAACTTTCAAACAATCCACAATTTTCAATGTCTGGAAGAAGCTGAAAAGCAGCCGGAATTTTGGAGAACAGAAGAAACAGCTCATGGAAAAGGAAAAAACTTTTATTTTTGGGGTTTTTTTTTGTGGTTTTGGGTTTGTTTTTTTTTTCTTGGGGTTTTTGGGGTGGGTTTTTTTCATTATTTTTGGTTTTTTAGTTGTTTTTTTTTTCTTTTTCCCTTCCATCCCTGCCCCTGGAAGGGCTCCTGCTGATCCCTCAGCCACGTTTTGGTTCTGTCTCCTCCTTTCCCCCCTGCTGGATGGGGTTGGTGACATTTTACCCTCCCCCCATCTCCCTCCTGCTGTTCCTCCCCGTGCTGTCCCTTGTGCCC
>VYXF01007857.1:191802-212141 GCA_013397295.1 Polioptila caerulea | reverse complement strand
CCATCCCATCCCATCCCATCCCATCCCATCCCATCCCATCCCATCCCTGACATGGGGAGAACTCAAATCCCTCTCTCTCCTCCAACCTTGTCTGTTCCCATGGCTCCCCTCAGAGTTATGGCCCAAACATTTAAATGGAATTTTTATTTAAATGCAAATTTCTACGTTATAGATTAAAAGTGTAAATTATCAAAAGTTTTCTTTTCTTCCTCCTGTTTCTCTTGTGCATTGGAGAATCTCCAATGAATCTCCACTGCAGAATCTCTCCATAAATAATAAACATCCTGGATTTATGTATGGATTTAATTTTCCTCCTTGAAACTTCTACTTTTTTGGTGACTGTTACAAAAACCTTAATAATGGTATTCACTGATATCCAAGCCTTATCTAATTTAACAAAAATTCTGCATTACTCTCTTTTCATATTGTTCTGTTATCTCTGTCTCTCTTTGTAGCTGAGATTTGTCTGCTCAGGAAATTTATCTAAATTAGCTGCTGGAATAATTGGAAGTGGATTTGTTTGATTGCACAGAATCAGTTTGTGGCACTTCACTCAAAATTTCAATGGCTTCAGTTCAGTTTATTCCACTCCAAATAACGAGCAAATAAGAGATTTTGGGGTTTTTTTTGTTCTTTTTTATGGGCTTTTCAGAGGTAAATTCTGAAGAATTTGACCAATTCAGCAGGGATTGGCATTGGGAATGCCCAAGGATGGGCAGGATTTAGTGTAGGACAAGGACCAGAGAGACAAGGGGACGAGGGGAGAATAAAAGGCTGAGTTCTCATGGGGAAAATGAATTCTGCTAAATTGGGATTAAAATTTTCCAAGTTATAAAGCACATTTAAAGAAATATTTCATCATTCGAGAGCTGATTGTCGTGTTACATGATAATCTGGTGGTGCAACTTCTAGAGAAGGTAAAAAGAGAAATAAACTTTGATAAAAATGTGAGAAAAACTCCCTGAAACTGTGGAAAGGATAATCTCATTTTAAAGTGGGTAAATTATTTTCCTAGAACACAGTTTCCTGTATTTTCTTTTTCTTTTGTTGGCTCTCTAAATTCATTATTTCATTTGCTTTTTGAATGGAATACTCTGATCTTTCCCCCCTGCCAGGTATTTTGGAATTATTTCTGCCCCAGTGCCAGGGACAGCCCCACCTTCCCTGGAAGGCTTTTGCTGATTCCTGTTTATTTACCAAGATGATTTGAGCAAATATTGTTCCATTCCTTTATTCCTAAACTTCTCTGGGAGGGTTTTAAGGCAGATACAAATTCCTGAGTTTCTAACCTTGTCCTGTTAATATTCAGCTTTTGGGGTTCAGGCAGAAATGCAGAAATAATGAGTTTGATATTTGCTTGTACATTATTATTTCTTACCCTTCCAGGAATGAGTTTTTCTTTTTTATTGTCTTCCCCTCTTTCCTTTCCCCTTTTTTTTGCATATTTTCCTTTTCCCTTTCCCTCTGTCTTCTCTTTACCCCTTATTCCCTTTACTTTTTCCTTTTTATCCTACTTTTTCCCACTTTTTCCTTTCTCCCCCTCTCCCTTCTTTCGCTTTTTCTTTCCCCCACTCTCTCCCCTTTTTATCTTNTTTTTCCCCACCCCTTTCCCTTTTCTTTCTTTTTTCCCCTCTTTCCCCTTACCCTAATTTTTCCCTCTTTTTTCCTCCTGCACTTTGATAATTTGTGCCCTGCTGGGCTGAGCCTGCCAGGCAAGGAAGGAGACGTGGTTTGAGCATCTGCAATTCCATATTTAAGTTAATCCAAGATTAAAAAACTCTGAGTCAGTTCCAGCAGGAAGTTGAGCCTCCACTTCCTAAATCCCAAGCGGGTCCTTGACATTTTGGTCCAAACCCTTCCCAAAATCCATTTTTTGGGATGAAATTGTACAGAATGGCAGATGGGGAATAGTTTAATTTTCTCTGTGATCAAAGCCTGGCAGTGACTGACTCGTTGTAAGGGCAGATTTCTTCATTTCCAGATACCTCCAGCAGTGGATTTTATTAAAATAACAAAAATTAATGCCAGTTCCATTTTGCAGGAGGAAAACTGATTTAATTTGATGCCTGAATTTGTTCATTAGCTGCAAAGTTGAGCAAAAATGGTTTTTATCAATTTATTTCAGGCAAGTCTCGAGATGAACAAAACATTTATTCTCATAGCAAAATGCTTCATTAATTTGTTTTGGAAATGTGAGGAGGAAAAAATCCTGTGAATGGAAGATTCTGTTCTGAAGTGCTGGGATTTAATTTTGGGGGATTTTTTCTCTGACACAGTTCGTTGGTTTGATCTTGTTGCAATTATCAGTTCTAACCCACAGATTCCTCAGGAATTAATAATTAAAGACCTAAAATAAATGACTTTTTTTACAAAACTAGAAATACTCTTGGAAGGTCACGTTTTTATGGCCGTGCAGATTTCTGGCAAATCAGTCAGAGCTGACCCAAAGAGAGAACAAACTCTGCCTAAAAAACCAAATGGAATTTGTTATTTACATTTATGAACTACAGCCACGCTTTCCTCTGCCAGTTTCCTGGAAATGTCATTTTTGGTGACAAAGGGAAGTTGGAGTCCTGAAGAGGTTTTGTGCATTGAACAAATCCCTCTTTCTTTTGAATCCAGGGAGTTTGGAAACCGTGGCATCTCTCTTGGAGTTACTCTCCTGCATTTCACAAGGGGAAGAAATTCTGTGTGGGGTTGAAATGATGAATTTTCTCCCTTTTCTCTCCTCATCACGGAGATTTCATGGTGGTGATTTGCCCAGGCAAGGATTTTAAGCAGTAAATTTGGTGCTTTATTTAATATATTTATGAATAGTAATTCTGTGGGGATGATTTGTCTGGCCAACATTCTTAAGCAATAATGTTGGTCGTGCTTTATTTAATATATTTATTCATAGGAGCTTTGTGCATATCAGAGAAATGACAAACTGTAAAAATGGCTCAAAACTGAGCTCCAAACTCCTGATCCCACTGGCCCTGCCCTGTGTACAGGAATTTTGTTGGCTACATCAGTGGACTTTGTACTCGTTTTTATTTTTCTTGTCCAGGAATCTTTTGTGTTTCCAGCCCTGGAAGTGCCCAAAGCCACGATGGACAGGGCTGGGAGCAGCCTGGGACAGTGGGAGGGGTCCCTGCCATGGCAGGGCTGGCTCTGGATGGGATTTAAGGTCCCTTCCAACCAATTCCAAGTGATTTTGGGAAGAGCTGGTCCACATTCAGCACCCCTGAGGAGCTTGAGCAGAGATTCAGGAGGCAGCTCTGTCATCCCATCCAGCTAAATCAGGAATGTTGCTGTGAAAAGGAACTTCCACCACCAAATGAGCAACATTCCTTGGAATGACTCCCAGGTGTGACAATTCGGGTTCCCCAGGCCAAACCTCACTGATCTTCTCAGATTAGAGAGCTCCCATTGTGACATCATAATCTTCTTTTGAAAAATGCCCTTTTAAATTTGATCAGAGCTACATTTTGGGAAGATTTGGGAAGATTATTGTAGGGATGTGATGCTCCAGTGAGGGATTTGGGACGTGATGATGGGGAAGGTGACTGTGAGGATCCATCCTGGGAGCCAGGAGCCTTCCCTGAGCTGGAAGGAGAGCAGAGGACTCCAGTCCAACACGTCGAGGAAAGTTTGGTGGGGTAACAGTTCTCCACCAGTTCTCAGGGTTTTAATTCTCCAGGAAAGTCAGTGCAAATGATTGCCTGTGGGCATTTGAGGGAAAACAGCTTCAGCTGTGAGCTTGGAGCTGCTGCCTTTGATTTAAAAAAACAACAAAAAAAAGGAAAAACAGTAGGAAGGGCTCTCCCCATTCCTGCACTCTGAAAAAACCCTAAAAGCAGCTGAAGTTATCAGAAACTCTGAGGTTTTTACTCAGTGTGGATGACACGTGAGCTGGGGAGAAGGAGGGATGAGCTGTGCTTTGTAGTGGTGAATTTGCTTGGAATAGAAACCACATTTCCCACTTGAGGTGAAATAGGGAATTCCAAGCCCCTCTGGAACTCTGTTTTTGGAAATGATGCCTGTGAGGTCTCCATGGGAAACACTCAGAGCATCAACAGGCAACAAATGGGGCAGTGGAAATGGTAAAATAACCTTTGCACTGGAGTTGCCACTGGATTATAATTTCTGGAAATCCAGAGGATCTGATAAAACTGTGAGAATAAATCAGGAGAGAGAAGCTTGAGCTAAACCCACAAAATGAATTGTGAATGTCTGACAACACCTCTCCCCCCCAAAATGCCAAACCCTCCAAGTTTAAAATCCACTCAGGAAATGATTTACAAATAACAGCTTTCAGGTCTTGTCTTTAAGAATTTTTTGCAGCTCCAAGCCCAGATTTATGCCTGCTCTCCACGTGCTTTTTTCCAAAGAAGTGTTTGGAAGCTGAGGGAACAAGAGCGGAGGAGAAGCCAACTCCTTGTGTTTCAGGTTTGATTTATGGCCTAAAAAAGTGTCTGAGTGACGTAGCCTGGTGTTAAGGAGGCTGACATCCTGAAAAGAAAGATATTTTGATGGGCAGGGAGCACCACAACAGTACAAGTTTTGTGTTTGACAGCCAGGAGTTCTGGTGGTGGCTGCTAAGAAATGTCCGAGGTGCCCAGAGCACGGGAGACAAATTATGTTGAGCCTCTCATTCACACCCACATCAAAGAACTGGAGGAAGTGGTATAAATTCACCACTTCAAGTTCAAATCTACAAAAAGCAGGAGGGACAGACATCCCAGATTTTCTGGGAATAACACAGGGCTGGGCTCTGCTGGACAGCGAAGATCAAACAGCTCCAGCTGAGGAGGTGAAAAACCTGGGCTCCATTCCTGCCTCGGCCTGGGGGCTGCCATTTATATGGGAAATACCTTCATGGATAGGCTGGGCCCAAGGCAGCAGGGATTTTCCAATCTTCCATTAAAACCCCCAAAGATTTCACAGAGTCCTAGAATTAGAGAATCGCAGCATCCTGGAGATTTTTGGGTTTGAAGGCACCTTGGGGATCATCCAGTTCCACCCCCTCTGCCAGGGACAGGGATCCTTCCACACTCAAAGTTGGGCTCGTGGGAGAATTCCAGAGCAAGCCCACCCTTGGCAGAGGGGCTGGAGCTGTCGGTGCCCTTGTGGCAGGGTTGGTTTTTTGGGAGAAGTGGGACGTGGCTTTGGATATTCTTGGGCTGAAGAGAGCCCTGATTCCAGGCCTTCCCCCTCCCAAATAGCCCAAAGTGGTGCCCTGTGGCTGGAAACAGAGCAGGGATTTCAGGGATTTCGCTCTTCCCTGGTTTTGGAAGGCCTGAGTGACCTCGTTAACTCCAACAGAGGAACACAAGCACCCCAGAGCTGAAACCAAAAACTTGAAGTGAGCTTCAAACCATCTGTTGGTGCTCTTGGATTTTCCAGCACCTTCTCCCTCCTGGGTTTGGCAGCTGCTGAATATTTTGGGATGGCTCCCATGGCTTTGGTGTTGTAGGGCAAAGATGCAGATCAGAACAGCCACAGACACCAACCAGGGCATCTGCATTTTGGGGTGATACTTTAAAATAATATTGGTGATTTTTTTTTTAACCCTGATAAGGTGGTATTTGTTGGGAAATGATAAAAAGGATAAAAAATGAGCTTGGAGTATTTGCTGAAGGTCACATTTTCTCTCAGGAGAGTTTCTGGTCAGTGAAGAAGGAATTGAGAGCTCCAGGGGATTACTGAGAGCTCACATTTACCTCTGGAACTCCCTTTTCTCCCAGGAATCACAAGATATTCCAAGAAAAAGCCATCAAAATATATTAGTGAATAAAATAGAGGTGTAATGATCTGGATTAATTCTGTAGCCAATTACATGAAGATGTTACGTTGTTCACAGCCCTTAAATATCATTTTCCACAAATATTCCCATAGGGAATTGAGCTTTCCTCGGATATTGTTCAGGATTAAGAGCTGAAGTTCCTGGGTTAAATGATTTACTGTCAATGAAAACACCACTCAGGAAATACGGCTTGAAAATCCATTGTTAATTAACAGCATTCAATTCTTAATTGTCCTCGTACCAATTCAGTTGAAATCATTGACACAAAATACATTGTTAAACTGCTTAATCAATCATTGTAGAAAAATAGAGGTGTTTGATAGGGACATTCTAGTACAAAGTTTACTTGTGAAGCTTCCCCGTTGAAAGCTTTGGAGGCTTCTATATTTTTTTTTTTTAAAGCTTATGTTACAAAAAAATGAGATTTCATAAACTTTACAGTCCGTACTACATGGATACCAAAGACAAGAAAATACAGGGGTTGGGGGGAGAGAGAAAGAGACAAAACACACACACACCTTAAGCTGTAAGTGCCCTATTCACAAAAATAAAGCTTACACATGCGCATGCCCCAGTGGCGGAAAGTCTCTTCTAAAAAATGGTTTCATCAGGGCCCTGAGCTGCTGCTGCAACCCACACAGATTTTCTCCACCTGCAGCAACGACTCCTAGAGTGGCCCAATGAATCCTGAGAGCGAAAAGCAGGTTTGTCCTCAGAGGGAAAGCTTTGCTTTCAGCTCATGCACCTTTGGTGGCTTTGATTTAAAAAGGCACCGGGGTCGCGCTGCCCCCGGCCCCCAGCGCTTCCAGAGGGGCTGTGGAGCCACTTTTCCCTAAAAAACCCTCTGCACCCCTCCTGGGGAGCCGTGGGGGTGGTGATGGATGGGCTGGAGCACAGGGCTGATGCTGGGGCAGGAGGATGAGCTTGGGAAGGGCTGTGGCCAGGTGCTGTCTCCCAGAAGTGTCCCCAACCTTCACCGAGCTGCCAGAATCACCCACCCCGGGTGGAGGCACCAAAACCCTCATCCTGCACCATTCCTTGCATCCTGGGAAAGCCTTTGGGGGACAATGGTCAGGGCTGAAACAAAAAAAACCCCTCTTCCCATCTGGCCTGAGCTGCCCTGGTGTGCCACCCTTCCGTTCCCTTCCCCAGGCCCTGCTGTGCCCTCCTCACCTGGAGACCCCCCCAGATCGGCCACCCGCTCTGAAAATTAGCAAGGGGCAGTTGTACCAGCAAAAAAAACCCAAAAAAAACCAAAAAAAAAGGAAAAGGGAGTGTGAATTTAATGCCAAAGCTATATCACAGTGCAAATTTTCCACCTGCCCACCAAGTTTCTCCTGAGGTTTATTTTTATGTTTTTTTTTCTTTTATTTAAACGTAAATTTTTCTGTACAAAAAAAAAAAAAAGGAAAAGGGAGTGTGAATTTAATGCCAAAGCTATATCACAGTGCAAATTTTCCACCTGCCCACCAAGTTTCTCCTGAGGTTTATTTTTATGTTTTTTTTTCTTTTATTTAAACGTAAATTTTTCTGTACAAAAAAAAAAAAAATTTGCTTCGGATTCTCTTCAGCGTTTTCATTCTTCCCGGAGTAGGCAGGCATGAAAACAAAAAACCAAAACAAAATTAAGGCTGCAGCTTCTCCTCCTTTGCTGGCAGAAATGCTGTTCTTAGTGGGGCTGAGCTCTCCCACTCCCGTGGGTGCTGCCCTGGAAGCCATGCGTGCTCTCTCTGCCCCGTGGATGGAATGTCCTGGGTTTTCCAGGGATTTACAACAACCAGGGAGCTACCTAAGGTGGAGAAACTCACTGAGGAATTGCTCCCCTGGGCGTGGGTGGCAGGATCCGTGTGTTTTCCTGGGAATCCTGGTGGAAGGACACCCCCAGGGATTGTGCCCCCCGCCCCTCAACACCAGCAAATTGAAGATTTCATGGATTCTGGCTCCAGCTGCTTCTTTCCCAGCTGAAGTGGCTAAAATCTACTGGCTGAGGTGCAACATTCATTTTTCAATGGCTTGGGTGGTGTTTTATTTTTTTTGTGTGTGTAGCAAACTACTCCGCCGAAATCCCGCGCTTTGGGTGGGGAGCAGGGAGCAGATTCCCTGGATATTGCACATTAAGGATAACACCTCCACATGACACGTGCTCTTTATATGAAGAGTGGACAGGAAATTCTGATTAGCCATGAATTTGCTACAGCCTCAATTTTTCGGTCGAACTGCCCCCAGAAAAGAGTAACCAGGAAGGGTTTTGCCTTATTTGTAAACATTTTCACAGTATGTCAGGAGTACAACTCTCTACCCTGCCCTCTCCCAGACTTATGGCTTTTTAGAGTGAGTGAAATTATCTGTTTGGCCAGCAGTGAGGTACTCTAAATAGCTGCCAGTCTGGTACACTGAAGAAAATGTTATGCACTAGAAGAGTCATAGAGGGAAGGAGGAAGAAAAAAAAAATTAAAATCAATTTTACACTGCAAATATTTGAAGAGAAATGCCTACTCGACGGGTAGTTAGTTTTTGCATCCCGATATTTCTAGAGCTCTGTTTCTAAACCTACATTAATTACACAGTTGTGTACATTATTTAGAAGTTCTTTACTACAGTACTTTTGTACATGCGGCGTTTATTACTAAATGTAGAGAGAAATAGTTACATAAGGCATATGTACAGGGTCGTGTGGGATTGCAGGCCCCTCTGCTCACCTTCCTCTTAAAGCTGCAAGGCCCATTCCACTGCCACCCAGTCTGTGAAAGTGTCCTGAAATACAGAAAAACCTCAGTCAAGGCCCATTGCTTCGATGAACATTAATTAGTCTTGCCTTTTAAACCCCTTGTAAATGTTCCCTTTGCATTCAGGGGCTGGGTTTTGTGTTGTTGGTGTGGGTGAACCTGGAGGGCTGCACTGCACAGGTGCCATCAGTCACTGCCAGGGGGAGATTCCGCCGTCCCTGGTGGGTGTTGCAGCTTTAACCCACGCCTTTGCTTAGTCTGGGAATCTCTTGGGCTGAACTTGGGATTTTGCGTTTATTCTCCGCCAGTTACCAGCAACGGGAAGAGAAAAAAAAATTAAAGGCGTGTCGCAGAAAGAAACAGAGAGCAGAGAGGGAGGAGACAAAGGAGGTGGCGTGGCCTTTATTCCTCCTCTGGTTCTACACTTTGGACTCATTCTCCAAGTTGGCCACGTCTCCGTTTCTTTCGTTTTGGTCTTCTTGGTTCTTTTCCTCCTCCTCCGTTTCCAGCTCGGCGTGTTGGTCCAGCTTGCTGGAAACAGACCAGGTCAGGGGCAGTTCTGCTCGGCTGGCCATCTCTGCCAGCTCTTTGGCACTGTAAACGGGGGTGTTGGTCTCGTAGGTTTCGTGAAAACTGTTGTAGTCAACCTCATAAAAGCCGTCCTCCAGCGTGAGGACGGGGGTGAAGCGATAGCCCCAGAGGATCTCACTCGTGATGTAGGAGCTGCGAGCCTGGCAGGTCATCCCTGCAAGAACAGAGAAGGAACAAGTGCTGTAATCAGGACCCACTGCTTCCCCAAGCCTTGAATTGATTCTTTTTTCTGTCTGCAAGAAGGCTCATGCCAGCACAGACTGAGGTTTGAGGCCACAGGAGGTGGAGCTCACAAAGCAGTTTCAGGGAGCAGGAACCCTTCCCTCCTGTGCACGTGCAGAATGAGAAGGGCTCAGTCTGTCAGTGAAGATTTGAATAAGAGTTTCTTTATTAGACACTGCTATTAGACACTACCTGTGTTTCACCAACTCACCTGCTCCTGGGTCTCAGGTGGTGTGGGGCACTGTGCCAGCCTCTGTGCCCTGGCTGTCACAAACCCTCTGCCATGCTCAGCACGTGCCCAGGATAACAGGAATTGTCACCAAAGCTTCCCTCTGCTGGAGCCCACCCTGATCCCATGATCCAAAGGTTCCTTTGGCTCCCCTAAAGGTGGGAGTCACCTTTTAGTTACCCTGGTCTGACAGCTGGGCTGGTGGGCAACCCAAAATTATCAATAAAACTCCTGGAGGATGTTGGGATAGTGTCTGGTGTGGAATTAATTGGGATAACTGGGATTCATTTCTTCGTTACCTTCTCTTCACACCTCTGCTGCCCCTCACCCTACAGGGCACAAAAAGACTGTGCTTTGTCCAGAGGAACAAAAAGAGGTGCTGATCCAAGCTCAGTTCACATTCCAGAGTGTCCTCTGGGTGATGAAATCCCTGGGAATGGCAGGGACCTGTGACTTGGAACCTGCTCCATCCCAGACTCACAGTTCAGGGAAGCACTGCAATCAAATATTGATGCTCAGGAGTGGAAGGGAAAAACCCAACTGCCCAGGAAATATGGGAAACCTGGCTGCCTAGGCAAAAATATCAGGAGAAGTGAATTTAAGAGGCCAAAAATGATGCCAGCTTTGATTACTGTACATTACTAGCTTGGTACTACCAAGCTGAACAGTATATATGGAATATTTAGTAAATAGAATATATATATGGAATATTTAGTAAATAAAATTGTTTAAGCCCTGGACAAGCCTCCCACACATCAGTTATTTAGAAGGGAATCATAAACAGTTAAAAATAATAAATCTAGAGAGCACAAATGGCAGACTGTAGAAATGCCCATTGTCTCTCTGCACTTGTGGCATCATGGAAAGTCACCTGGAGGGTCCTGTGAGGAGCCAGCATTGGGAGTTTAGTGTCCCACATATTTTTCAGGGCTGTGGTTACTGTTCCAGGTAATTCTGCCCTCATTCTTTAAAGCTTTTTCTCCCAAGGTTTCATTTCTTCCTTCTGATGGCTAAAAACTGCTGTTTCTCTGTACTTCTCACTTAGAATGTCACCTTTAGGGAGGCATTTATCAGCTGTCACCACTCTGTGACATTGCTCTGGTGCTTCCCTGCCCCTCCTGCAGCACCTTGGACCCTGTGGAGTGATGATTTCCAGAGAAAAATGTGGGAAAGCTGCTGCTCTGGACCCCCATGCTACAGCCAGGGAGGAACACCACCTAAGTTCTCTTTCTTTAGGCCTGACACAAATATTGAAACCTTCATTTGTGTTTTTGTTCTTCCAGGACACATTTGGGTTTCAATTCTCAAGCAAATGCACACGTGGAAATACAAAGAACTTTCCATTTTCCTGCCCTTTCGCAGGTGGGAAGGGTGGGAGGAACCAAGCCCTGGGACAAAATCACCTCTGGTGACATTTCCTGGGTGATTTTGAGTTCTAAAGGATGTTTTGTTTCCAGAGGGAGAGGATTGTGGCAGCTCACAGGGCACTGTAAATAACAACCCCGTGGAGCCCCAGGCTGGGCAGAGGGGCTGGAAAGCTGGAAAAGGCCCTGGGGGGGCTGGAGACAGGGGCTGGACACGAGCCCAGGGGTGCCCAGGGGGGCAAGAGGCCACTGGGCCCTGGGCTGGCTGAGGGATTGTGTGTCCAGCAGGAGCAGGGCAGGGATTGTCCCTCTGTGCTGGCACTGAGAGGGCCCTGGAGGGCTGTGTCCAGTTGTGGCTCCTGCAGGAGAGCCCTGGAGGGGCTGGAGCGTGTCCAGGGCAGGGCAGGGAGCTGGGAAGGGGCTGGAGAATCCCTGAGGGAGCTGGGAAGGGGCTGGAGAATCCCTGAGGGAGCTGGGAAGGGGCTGGAGCCCCAGGAGGGGCTGAGGGAGCTGGGAAGGGGCTGAGGCTGCAGCAAAGGAGGCTCAGGGGGGCCCTTGTGGCTCTGCACAGCTCCTGCCAGGAGGGGCAGGGAGGGGGGGTCGGGCTCTGGGAACAGGGACAGGGCCAGCAGGAGAGGGAACGGCCTCAGGCTGGGCCAGGGCAGGCTCAGGGGGGACCCCAGGAGCAATTTGCCCATGGCAAGGGTGGGCAGGCCTTGGCAGGGGCTGCCCAGGGAGGTGCTGCAATCACCGTATCTGGAAAGAGCCAAAACCTGAGTGGATGTGGCAGCTGAGGATGGTGTTCAGTGCAGAACACGCGGGTGGTGCTGGTTGATGGTCAGGCTCGATGATCTGAAAGTTCTTTTCCCACCCAAATGATTTCATGATTCTCTGATTCCCTGATCTGACCAGAGACCCCCAGATGGGCTTCCCCAAAGGAGGATGCCATTCCTGAGAGTCATCTGTTCCTAATCCCTTTACTGCTGAAATTCAACTTGGAAGTGAGTGGGAAATTTGGAATTTTCATTACAAGGAAGAGCAAGTACTCAGAGATCCTGCTGCTTTGGTTGGGAAAAATTGTTCTGCCTGGTGGGAAAGAGGAGGGACAATTTTCTGCAGAAATCAGGAAGATTAATTGGACTATGTGAAAGTTACAGCTCATTAAAAACAAACCCTCCTCTGAAATGCTGATCTCCATTTTTAATTTAGGCTCCCATTCAGCAATGATTTAATTCCTGTTCCTTTTCCACAGCTGGATGAAACACTTTCAGTGGTAGAATGGAAGTTAGGATTTTTCAAGTCAGTCAAACTAAATGATGGGATTTGGGTGAAGGAGATTTTTAATTTTAGGCAGTCAAGCTACCTTGAGTTTTTGTTGTTTTATTGTTATTTATTATTATTAAAATTTTTTATTGTTTTGCTTTTAAATGGGACCAAAAAAAGGCCTTTGTTTCTGCAAGAAGCACTTAATTCAAGACTTCATGGTAGCTTAGACAATAAAATGTTGTGTCAGGCTCTCGTTTCATGAAGTTCTTCCCTTTGGGATGGGAGCTATGAAAAATAAAATGCTCTTAAAAAAAAACAGGAGTAAAAGGTTGCTTGAGAACCAAGGTATCAAGGCCATGTTTGGGCTGAAATACAGTGATTTTCCAGCCCTGCTCTTTCCACACAGTGACAGCCTCATTCAGCTGTTGTTTTATTCAAGACAGGCCTTTTTTACAACAGCACCTTTTCTTTTCAAATTCCATTTCTGGGATAAAAAAAGGGCTCTCAGTGAAATGAGGAGCCAAGAATTATGGCCCACGACTGGCTGCACCTCTCTGACAGTCACAGCAACTTCGAGGTTCAGCAATTTGCTGCTGGCTCTTGGCAGGGCAAGGCAGATTTCCTGCCTCACTAAATTATCTGGGACATCCCACAAGAGTGGCTGTTCTCAACCATTTCCTGGGAATTCCCCTTCACAGTCCAGCCTGGAGTGAGACTCAGCAGCAAATTGTGCGTGGGGCACAGGGGTGTCCCCATTTCTGGGCTGAGTGGGGTTTCACTCATGTGGAGTGAAAACAGAGGACAAAATTTGGGCTCCACAATTTGCAGGAGGACAAAATTCGGTCTGGGGTCTCCATTTGGGAGCTGAGGCTTCCACATGCCAGTGATGCTCCTGCACACGTCCTTTCACTCTCTCTGAGTCCATAACAGCCTTTGCTGAGGCGTCACTGCAGAAGTTTTCATCTACTTTGTCAAAAGCTTCTTTTGGGTCATGAGAACCTTTCAAAACCCAAACTAAAGCTGGAGGAAGTTCTCAATCCCTGGGGATGAATTCCTGCAGCTCATGGTGGAGCTGTGGCAATCAGGAAGCAGCAGAGGCACTGACCTGTGGCTTTAGAGCTGAGTTTTGCACCTTGTCTGGGGCAAGGGGGAGAAGATGGGAGAATTCTCCTTCAGCACTGTGATCACAGAATCACAGATTGGTTTGGGTTGGGATATCCAAGATCTTCCAATTCCCACCCCTGCCATGGGTGGGAGTCTTCTCTTAGATCAGGCTGCTCCCAGCCCCAATGTCCAGCCTGGCCTGGGACACTGCCAGGGATCCAGGGGCAGCCACAGCTGCTCTGGGCACCCTGGGCCAGCCCCTGCCCACCCTCACAGGGAACAATTCCTGCCCCAAATCCCATCAAATCCTACTCTGGACCCATTCCGTGTGTCCTGTCCCTGCATCCCTTGGGAATTGTCTCTCTCCAGCTTTCCTGGGGCTCCTTCAGGCCCTGCAAGGCCACCCTGAGCTCAGCCCAAAGCTTCTCCTGTGCAGCTGAACAATCCCAGCTGTGCCAGCCTTTCCTCCCAGCAGAGCTGCTCCATCCTCTGCCCATCCTGCTGCCTCCTCTGGACTCCCTTCCAAGACTTCTTGTGAGAGCAAAATTTCCCACAGAGAACTCCAGCACGAGAGAAAACACCAGAAAACTCACACTGGTTGGAAAAGTCCCTTCCCAATGACACCAACATTGAGGGCACTGGGTGAACCTGCTCCTTGTTCAGAGCTCCAGGAAACCCAAGTGGATTTCCAGGATTCTCTCCAGGATCCACCAGCCAGGCAGGGCCGTGCTCTCTGCCCTGGTGACCTTTGGCACCCCAAGATATTTGGTGAAGGATTTGTCACTTGGCTATTTTGGGGCGTTCAGGGGAAGAAGAAAGCAGCATGGGCTACTAAAAACCAGCCAAAGGCTCGGAGTCAGGACCCTCTCCTTGATCCCTCACTCCTCCTGCAGACACTGTGTGGGCTTTGGCAAATTCCCCAGCTCTGCTGGCTCTCTTCCACTGCTGTGCCACCAGCAACGAGCTGAGATGGAAAAGCAGGAGATGTGCTGGCTCTTCCTCCTCTAGAATTTTTTTTGCTGTCAAATTTGTACTAAACAGCTCTCCCTCGTGTGAAAACTATTGCCTCAAAGGAAAAAAAAAAAAGACAAAAAAAAAGACAAAAAAAAGACAGAAATTTGGAATAAAATTTCCAGAGTGCCACCAAGTCAGTGTCAGAAACATTCCATGGGAGTTAATTGGTCTTCTTTAATCAAGTTAAGAAGGAGGAAGCAAAAAGTCATGTTGGACTCAGAATTCACGGCAGTATTTTAAAGCTGGAAGCACAAAATCATAGAATTTAGGTAGAGCTGAAAATGAAGCCATGGTAGTTTCAGTTTAGTTGAGTAAGCACCCCACGAATATATAGACATTTTAATATCAATAATCTCTCCTTCAGAGGCAGCCAAGGGAATCCCCAGGGGTTCTGATAACTTGGCTCAGAGCACACCTGGAAATTGGATGTTTATCTCACCCTGAGAAATGTCAAAACCTCCTGAAAGAAATCAAAACTGCACCGGTGCCTGGGAACCTCTTCAATATTTTAAATATTTTTGCTTCAGCGTGTCTGGTGTGAAACCCTTGTGTTGTGGGGTGTGAGTTGAGTGGGAGAGGAAGGGAGTGAGGACGGATGTTTTTCATTCTTATAAGAATATAAGGAGTTAATTTTTGCTGGGTTTTGTTTGGTTTCTTTTTCCTTTTATAATGTTAAAACTGGCGTGGCTTCTTTTTCCTGCAAACTGTAATCTGATATTTCTATTTTCACCTTTCTTACTCAATCAGCCTGAGGAGCAGATCACTACATTTGAGATTTTATTTGCTGACACCATCTGTGGATGCTGCTCAGGGGTCTCTGTGGTAGCTGAGGAGAGAGCAGGGACCAGCTCAATCCAGAAAATCCAAATTGCTGTGGAGTGAGTGGGCTGGAGCAGCTGCTCTGACCACCCCACCCCACGAGAAAATCACAGCTCTGCAGGAGAACACTGAGATTATCAGCTCCCATTTGCACAGAGATGAATATGCAGAGGAAATTGAAGCCATCATTTCAAGTCAGTTGAACTTTCTGGCGCTCCAAATTCTATTTCTTGCTAAAACAAATAACAAGCATGAAAAAAAAAAAATGGAGTTGTTATTAAGTTAAATTCTAAATGAAGTCCAACTTGGATCAGTCAAAGCATTCTGGTTTCATTCTGACTTCTTCAAACTGTGTAATGCAACACCTGAATAAGAAAGATGGACATGCTTTAATCTTTTATAAACTGTTAAAATGCATTTTTTTTCCCCCAGCAGGAGATTTCAATGAAATGCTGTTTTCCAGTGGAAAAATGCTGAATTAGAAATGTTTGATTTACTTGGTTACTGTTTCTGCTATCAGGAATTAAATACTGGGTAATTTGTGTCTAATTTCTTGCTTTCTGACAAGTGGTACCTGCTGAGGCAGGAGAGTTTGTCTGATCCAGCCTCAAATGTGCTGCCACTTTTAGTAAACTGTGCCAACATATTCTCAATAAACTGCTTGTAAAGAGATGGTAATTTTACCAAAAAATGGCAATTTTCAACCACAAATTTACAATTCAGCCAATATTTAACCTCCATTTAGCCTCATATTCAGGCTGAGCCCAGGAAATCCTGATGTGTCTGAATTTTGATGTCGTTTTTCAGCTGATCTTTTTCCAATGGGTGATGATTACATTTTTCTACCACCCAACACTGGGAAATTTATTAAATCCAATAATGTCTGACCACAGAGAGAGAAGCTGATTCCAGAACTGGTGCTTGGAGTCCTTGGGAATGGGGAGGAGCTCAGTTCAGAGGAGCTGGAAGATGAAATGCCAGGATTTTGTGTCCTGCTCTGTGTTTGGCTTTTAGGATACATTTATGGATCCAGGGCTTCCCCAGACATTGGACCAGCACCACACAAGAGCTTTATTTTTCCTCCAGGGTGCCCACCACAGGGGCACTGATGGGAATTTTGGTTAAAAGAAGCTGCAGCTCCATTTTCCAAAGCCCTGAGTAAGGAGAAGAGCTGTCCTGACCTTTTAGAAACACACATGGGATGTCCTCCCTTGCCGTGGCTCAGGGGAACCTGTNTGTCCTGACCTTTTAGAAACACACTGCTACTGACCCAAAGGCTTTCTCCTGAATCCTGCAGATGGGATGTCCTCCCCTGCCGTGGCTCAGGGGAACCTGCTCCACAATTCCTTGGCAATCCTCCAGGAACAGCAAGGCTCTGATTCTCCCTGGAGAAGGGTCCTGTGGGGTTTTGCACTGAGCAGTGGGAGCTGAGCCAGCAGAGTGAGGGGCTGAGATGATCCTGGGTGGATGTGGATGGAGCTGAGATCATCCTGGGTGGATGTGGATGGAGCTGAGAGGATCCTGGTTGGATCTGGATAGAGCTGAGATGCTCCTGGGTGGATCTGGTTGGAGCTGAGTGAGGTGATCCTGGGTGGATCTAGATAGAGCTGAGAGGATCCTGCGTGGCTCTGCATGGAGCTGAGATGATCCTGGGTGGATATGGATGGGGCTGGGAGGATCCTGGGTTTATGTGGATAGAGCTGAGATGATTCTGTGTGGATGTGGATAGNGTGAGGGGCTGAGGGGATCCTGGGTGGATGTGGATGGAGCTGAGAGGATCCTGGGTGGATATGGATGGAGCTGAGAGGATCCTGGATGGATCAGAAGCAGGTTCCTCTCTCTCCACTCCTTGCTGGGGAGGCAGAAGATGGGAACGGGACACGTGTAGAACACAAGGAGGAAGGGAAGAATAGAAAATGCCAAACCCAGAAATGTGCATTTGCATCCCAGAAAGGCAAATGTTTCCTGGGCTGCATCCAAGGAGGAGAGAGCAACAGGAAAGGGATTGGGATTGTGCCCTGAGCCCCCTTGAGTGAGCCCCCAGTGCTGCAGAGCTGCCCCAGGCCTGGGCCCAGCACAGGGAGGAGCTGGAGCTGCTGCAGAGAGCCCAGAGGAGGCAGCAGGATGGGCAGAGGATGGAGCAGCTCTGCTGGCAGGAAAGGCTGGCACAGCTGGGATTGTTCAGCTGCACAGGAGAAGCTTTGGGCTGAGCTCAGGGTGGCCTTGCAGGGCCTGAAGGNCTGGACATTGGGGCTGGAGCAGCCTGGGACAGTGGGAAGGGTCCCTGCCATGGCAGGGGTGGGTCTGGATGGGCTTTAAGGTCTTTTCCAACCCAAACCATTCCAGGGTTCTGAGATCCTGTGAAATACATTTGGCCTTGAAAAAAGACTGACCATTTTTTGTGCAGGAGCCCTTCCAAGATGACATCCTTCAAGGGATGTGCACAGAGAGTCAGTCTTTCATGGAATAACAAACACAACCCTCAACACCTGCACCTCTCCTGGGGAACAGGCACTCAGCACCCAGCAGAGTGGGACTGACACCAAAACAAGGCAGGTTTGGGCACAGCTGACTTCCCACTCAGGGGAATTAATGCCAAGAGAGGGCTGGGAGAAGAACCCCTTTCCTTGGAATGGTGTTTGCTGCGAAAGAAGCAATTTCTGTGACACTCTGTGCCTGCTGCACACTTGTGCTGTCACGCTGGGGGATAAACATCTCATGAAAATGGAAGTGTGATCTATTCCACCACTTCTTCCACACCTAATCCCAGCCTGCGTGTTTGCAAGGCTTTTGTTCCTCTCCTAAAAATGCTGAACATCCAAGGTTTGCTCCGTGCTGAACTTTCCCGACTTGGAGCTTTTTATAAAAATATCCCATTTTCCTGTGGAAATGTTTGCCACGCCAGGATTGAAGACAAAACAGTGTGAGCACACAGCTTGGCATGCTGTAAAATCAAGGAAATAAGGCAAGATCAGGAGCTTTTTGACAGCAAAATCTGTGAATCACCCACCAAATATTCTGGGGGTTGTTTCGAGGTTTGTGGCTGGAGCCTGGTGGCTGCGAGAGCAGAGGGGAAGATGAAAGAGAGCTCAGGGTCAAGCACTCGTTCCTGTCGGGCAGATGCTGGTGAGAAGTGATGTTTGGAAATGCAGCACAAACAAAAGTTCCCAAATCACTGGAATTTTTGGGAAGCAGCAGCCCAGCTCAGTGGGGTCACCCGGGTGGTTTCGTAACTCTGCATCCTTTTAGGTGGGCTGGGACAAGCCACACGTGGGTGGGTGGTACTTGATTTTAGAAGAGAAAACTTGAAGAAATCAGCTTTTCTAAAGATATCCCGTGTTCAAAGATGATATTTTTGACTTCTGTTTCACCTGAAAGAGGAGCAAGAGGACTGGGGGAGAGGAGCTCCATGGTTTGCAGAAGGAAGCTCTAAATCCCAGGCTCTGGGAGGAGGAGGAGGAGGAATATCTGGGCTGGTTTTGTTACTATTTTAAGTGATGGGCTTGGGTAGTAGATCTTATCCCCTTTAATTTTCTTAGTGGGAGAGAATTTAGGCAACCAAACATTTGTTCATGTCATTATTTAATGTGATTGATCAAGCCCTCTATAAAAATCTCTTTAAGGGGAACCATTAAACACGTTAAGCTCCAAGTTCATCTGACACAACAACGGTCTTTAATTAAAATTTAAATGAGGGTTTATTGATATCTTGATCATAACAAAAGACTCAGCCAATGCCAGGCTCCCTGCAGCTCTGATTTTTGATGAACTTTTGCAGGCCTTCTTGCAGTTCTGCCCAGAAAATCATCTGCGCTGTAAAATCCTCCCACTGAGCAGCAAGTGGGTTTTGATTTTTATTCTGAGTTGTTTTTTTTTTCCTGTTCATGGGATGAGACTTATTAAGTTGATGCTTTCAGGTTAATAATATTTGGCTATCTGACAACTTGAGCAGCATATTTTTGAGATGCAGGAGGGAGCAGGAAAGTGGCTGCCTGGAGGAATGAGATGCAAAATCTTTCCCTTCTAAAATGCTGTTTAATATTTGAGTTATGTCAAATTTTGTATTTATCTGCTTGGCATCCTGTCCAATAGTTGGGGCTGTTAATACACCTTCTGGTAGATCAATGGCCATTTTGGAAATTTAACATTCACTTGGTTTTAGTTGGTTTTGGTTTTATTGGAGGTGATGTGGGAGAAGCTGATTGGGATCTTTAATTACTGCCCACATTTAGCAATGAATCCAATGAAAGAGAAGAGCAGGAATAAGGTTGAGATTTTAGGAAAGCCTCAGTTCTACTCTCCTGATATTTCTATTCTGGGAAAAAATAGGAACAACACACTTGAGGCTCTGGGCTTTTCAGTTTGGCACTTTCCTCAATGCCTGAATTCATTTAAAGTAGGGGGAGAGGGGATCCAAAACCAGCAAAAAGCCAGCAAAAAGCTATTTCTTTTTATTTATATAATTCAAATAATATTTAAACTAATTGTTTCTGGAGAGCACAGACAAATCAATCCATGGCAAAATGGGTCAGATTTTCCTCAAACAGTCCAAACTGGAGATGGAGCAGAGAAATTCTAAGTTTCTTTGACACCTGCACCTCACTTGTGGAAGCAACAAAGAGTCACTAGGACTTTTGAATTCTCCTTAGTTTAATAATAAATATCTCAGATGAAAAATTGGAGAAAGAATTGTTGGTTTTAGTAAGGAAAAAATAACCTGAGAAGAGTGTGTGGGGAAAGGGCAGCAAGGTGAGGGCTCATCCAAATTGTGAGCTCACATCCAAATTGCAGAATTCCCAGAGGAGAGGTGCTTAAGATGATGGGAAAGAGCCTGAAATTAAATGAGGGGGTTTTCAAAGCAGGAAAAACTTTGTCTAAAAGCCTCCACAATGTCAGCTCTCCTGAGTAATGGATGGACTCGTGTTCAGCCCTGGGTTTTGTGCCCAGCAAAGCACACAAACACGAGTTTTGGAGGGGGGTGATGGTCTCAGGGTGTTGGGGTGCTGGCTGAGAACCTGCTGGGAGCCCAGGGCAGGAGCTGTCCCCATCCTGCACAATCCCAGCGTCCCTGCTGGGGCTGGCTCCATCCTCAGCATCAGTCATGAGGTGGCACTCTTCTCCCAGCAGAGATGCCTCGGAAGTGAGAGTGTGTCGGAGGGAAAAGAGAATTAAAAAAAGGAAAAAAAAAAAAAAAAAAAAAAAACAGGGCCCGGGAA
>VYXF01007857.1:172250-191792 GCA_013397295.1 Polioptila caerulea | reverse complement strand
CACCTTGCTGAAGTCTCTCTGAGATACAGGATGGGGCTTTCCTTGATTTCCTCCTGATTCCCACATGGATTTGAGGCAGTCATGGCATCAGCTGCAGCCCAGGCTCTCCTCCATGACAAGCACAATGCCACAGCCTCTCTCCTGCAGCTTTCATTGCTGCTGCCAGGGCACTGCTGGTTTGGAACCCATCCTTGATGCAGACATTGGACCAGGAGCATTTGGCTAAAACTGGACACCCCTCACTCCCAGCTGTCCTGCCTCACCAAAATCAAGGCTCCCAGGCTCAGAGGTAAACAGTAAAAAAACTAAACCTGGGCATTTCTGGCTAAAACCATCTGTCTCTAATGTTTCATGTGAGTGTTTAATGAGCAATTTTTAAATTTCCTGATTCTAGCCCCAGGCAGCAGCAGCTCAAACCTGCAGCATCTTCCATGGGGATTTTGCTGCTCCACACTGCAGACTTGGCTCAGATCCCCACAGTTTTACACCTCCATGGGATCCTTGCTAAGTCCCAACCTGAGAGATGTCTGCTCGTGGGGCAGCATCCCCTGGCTCCTGCAGAGTTCCTAAGGAGTGTTTAACCTCCAGGGTGGGAAAGAGAAATAAAATTTGGTGTGGTCTCTTTAAAAACTTTCTAAGTCCTTATACAGAACACAGGGAATGGCTTCAAATTGACAGGAAGTAGGGTTAGATGGGATATTGGGGAAAAGCCCTTCCCTGAGAGGGTGGGCAGGGGCTGGCACAGGGTGGGCAGAGCAGCTGTGGCTGCCCCTGGATCCCTGGCAGTGTCCCAGGCCAGGCTGGACATTGGGGCTGGAGCAGCCTGGGACACTGGGAGGGGTCCCTGCCATGGCAGGGCTGGCTCTGGATGGGCTTTAAGTCCCTTTCCAGCCCAGCCCATCCTATAATTCTATAGACAGGGCAGATTCATCCAGCAGGGAATCATGGAATTCTTTGGGTTNCAAGAAAGGTTGAGAGAGACCATTTCAAAGGATGGAGTGACAGGACAAGGGGGAATTGCTTCAAACTAAGAGAGACGGTTTAGATTGAATATTAGGATGAAATTGTTACCTGGGAGGGTGGGCAGGGGCTGGGCTGGAATTGCCAGAGCAGCTGTGGGTGCCCCTGGATCCCTGGCAGTGTCCCAGGCCAGGCTGGACATTGGGGCTGGAGCAGCCTGGGACAGTGGGAGGGGTCCCTGCCATGGCTGGGGTGGCTCTGGATGAGTTTTAAGGTTCATCCAACCCAATCCATTCTAGGATTCCAGGATTCTCCCCTTCATGCTCGCAGTGGATCAGGTTTGGGTACTGGGGGAGCTCAGGGATGGATTTGTTCCCTCAGGTGCTTCCTGCAGTGCCAATCACAACACCTGGGAGGGCTCATGGCACAGGTGGGACACCAGGCAGGCTGATAACAGGGATGTGAGTCTGGGAGATGTCCAGGAAGACATCGAGATAATACTGAATCCAGCCAGCTCTGAGCCCTTCTCTCCTCCCACCACCATAAATTTTTCCCTGGCTGCCAAATCCAACACCCAGCCACTGCCTTCACTTTTAAACAGGAGGGGTTTATTTCAACCAGAGGGGCAAAATATGCAGATATTGTGCACAAGGCCCTTAAAAAACTGGGAGGTGCTGCTGGGACAGGTGACAGATCCATAGGGGCACCTTGGCTTCTCCTCAAAGCACAGCTGGACATCTGGGCCCTGAGATGAGGAAGGGCTCAGTCACCCACCAAGGCTGAACTCCTGCCTGGCTAAGCTGAGATCAGCTTCTCAGAGCTGTCTCAAAGAATGAAGACTCTTTTTTTCACCTTAATCACACATTTCTAAAGGGAAAAGGCAGACAAACCAGCAATTGCTTATTCCCGATGGGAATGTGAGTACTGGAAATTAATTGGAAATGAAAAAACCCCATCCCAGCCTAAATCCTGACATTCCACGTGGCTTCAGGAAGCAAAGGCAGAGCTGGCACATGCTGGGCCCTCCTTCCACAGAGCACCAACTGCAGCTCATTTGTTTCTCATGTTTCCTATCCATTTTCCAATTTCATTTTATTCCAGTTCTGCTGGAAGTGCAGGTCAATGGAAACACAACAATACAAGCACAGAAAGTACTCTGCCTGTGAGATTTCATGAGGATCCAGCAGCCCAGCAGGGAGGGAATTATTGAAGCTCAGAAAGAGCAGGACCAGCAATATTTGGCTCTTATTTCCCATTTCTTTCACCTGGAGGTCTCTGAGGCAGGGATTTGTTATTATTTTTCTTTTCCACTTGGGAAGCTGAGGAAGGGAACAACGAACTTGCCCCGAGGCCTCATGGATGTTGTGCTGCAAAGGAAGGCTGTGATGAGGATTTGAACCTCCTGATGGCCAGGTGGGGCCTGCTGGATTTTTGTTGGCCTTTGGTGAAACCAGGAAGATTTTTTGGCCTGGAGCACTGATTTGGACTTCATGGAGAATGAAAGTTTTGGAAGAAGATTTTTTTTTTTTTATGTCCTGCTATTTTAACACAAGTCTTGGCTCAGTCCTGGGGTCTCAGCAGATCTCAGCATCTTTCCCAAGAGCTTTTCTCTCCTCTGCTTTAAGCAGAGCAGGGTATGGGTGGCAAAAGTGTTTGGGCAACAGAAGGAGGTGCTATTTTAACAATCACAGAACGCCCAAGTGTTCTCCTGGAGCAGCAATTGTGCTTCCTCAGCCTTTTCCTGATCTCTGTGCAGTGGAGCTCTCTCCTTTTCATCATGATTGAAAATTTCCTGCTCCCAGAATGATGGAGCCTTTGCCTGGGGGAGCTGGTGTGACACGAGGCTGTGGCACGTGCACACACACGGGGACACCGAGGGCAGCCACTCCCCGCTCCCCTCCGTGCCCAAAATTAGCAAATCCATCATGTGGGAGCCTTGGAAATCCTCAGTCCCTTCAAATGCTTAATGAGATCCGTTGATTGTCATCAAAGGAAAATTCCTTGTGTCATAAGAAGGGAGGAGAAGAGAATTTAACTGGCAGCAGGGAGAGGATGATTAACAGATGTCAGAGAGGCACCAGGAGGGTTAAGAATTTGTTACAAGAAAATAATTGGGAAATCATGAATAGATCAGGTTATGTGGATGACCCATCCCTGGGAATGTCCAAGGCCAGGTTGGATGGAGCTCTGAACAACCTGGGATAGTGGCAGGTGGCCCTGCCCACGGAGCAAAATGATTTTTAAGATCCCTTCCAAGCCAAACCATTCTGGGATTCCACAATTATAAACACATGGTGAAACTGAACAAAAAATCTCCCAAAATCCTGTGGTGAGACAGGATTAAACCAGCCAACCCAGTGGGTGAATCTCTGTTGCACCACCACAGTGAAGAAATGTTTGGGGTTTTGCATTTTTGGTGAAGTCTAATGGCATTTCCTCACTTCCTCCCTCTCCCCACTCACAAAAACATTTGTAGTGCTGAAAGCTTCACTCGATTTCTAATTTGGGAAGATGCTGTGGCAAAGCTCATAATTCTTCTTCTGCAGTTTAGCAGGGCAGTGTTACACAATTTGGCTACAAGAAATCCCTGTAATAAATGACAACTCTTTCAGCCTCTTGGCAGTGTAAGGCCCAGCCATCAGTCTTGTGAATGTTCCCATAACCATTGAAAAGTTGAAATAATTTGGAGCTGTGGCTTAACACATTATTAATCACAGAGCAAAGGGTTTGCTCTGGTCTCACCAGGAATATCAGTGTAACTCCCTGTGATTCTCTTGGATGGCAGCACAGGGATAAAAGCCCAGGTAATCAGGGGCTGCTCCCATGATTGGACACAGAATTCAAGGCCAGCAATTCAGGGAGCATTCCTCAAAATTTGGTCAGGTGTGAAGGCTTTCACTTAATAAATCCTCTTGGGAACACGGACAGGCTGCTTGTGTGTCCAGGGGGGTGTTGGTGTTTGTGACTGAAAGGGGAGGTGATTGATGCACAGTTCACTGTCCTGACTGATCATGAGAAATTGTTTGAGCCAGCCCAGAGGAGGCAGCAGGATGGGCAGAGGATGGAGCAGCTCTGCTGGGAGGAAAGGCTGGCACAGCTGGGATTGTTCAGCTGCACAGGAGAAGCTTTGGGCTGAGCTCAGGGTGGCCTTGCAGGGCCTGAAGGAGCCCCAGGAAAGCTGGAGAGAGACAATTCCCAAGGGATGCAGGGACAGGACACAGGGAATGGCTCCCAGTGCCACAGGGCAGGGCTGGGTGGGATTTGGGGCAGGAATTGTTCCCTGTGAGGGTGGGCAAGGGCTGGCACAGGGTGCCCAGAGCAGCTGTGGCTGCCCCTGGATCCCTGGCAGTGTCCCAGGCCAGGCTGGACATAGGGGCTGGAGCAGCCTGGGACAGTGGGAGGGGTCCCTGCCATGGCAGGGGGGGCTCTGGAGGGGCTTTAAGGCCTTTTCCAGTCCAACCCCTTCTGTGGCTCTGTGAGCTGTGTTTCCCTACGCTCTGAACTGGGATTCCCTCCGGAACAGGCTGCTCCTGGTCACTGCTTTTTGGGCCCCCCAGTGATTCCATTGTCCAGCCAAAGGGTCCAAAGTTACCAACAAGGCAATGACCCAAACCAAGCTTCACAAAAGCCCAAAGTATCTTCTTGCTGCATTATTTGGCTTTCAGAAGGGAGTGGATTGGTTCTGGATGACAGCAGGTAGCAAAGCTCTCTACAGGAATGGAATCACTCTTCAGGATCCCATTTGGCATCTTTGGGGAATTTCTCCAGTTTTTCATGTGGCTGCTTAATCACGTGGATGTTTCTGGATGCAAATGTGTCAGGGTGACAACAGAAAGAACCTTTCAAAGGGAACAAGCCCAAGATGAGGATGCCATGACTGGTGCTATTCACCTCTAGAAGGTTTAATCCACCTCATGAATTATGTGGCAACAATCCCACAACTTTCCACTAAATACTGTGCATGTTCAAACCCAGCCAGCCTGGCCTGCTGCTGTTGTGTGGTACCTTGAACCAAACTGCTGTGAACAATTCTCTCCAAAGAGGGAGCACAGCCAGAGCCCTGACACTGCAAAACTCTGGGATAATGCTGGGGCTTGTTGCTAACAGGAGAAAGATGGAGATTAAGATGACAACCGCGGGAGAAAATCCACTTTGCAGCCTTTTTTTACCCTGTCATCTGTAGGAGAGAGAGCTACAAGCACAGCTGATGAGGTGTGATGCTTTAGAGGAGGAGAGTTTGGATTTGCAAGGAGCTTTGAATGTCTTGTTTTCCCACCAGCGCTGCCATCTCCCTTGATAAGCTCATTTCCAAAGTTAATGGAGCAGATCCTTCCCTGTGCTAATGCTGCATTGTGCTGCTTCAGAGGGGCACAACAGCATTAAAGAGTTCTGCTCCTGCTCCTGGAGCTCTCCCCCTGTCCCAGGAAATATGGATCAGCCAGAAGGGATCATCCAAAAGCCCAGAGTCTGGAGCAAACCCTTCTGGGGAAGGAGTAGGGTGAGAGGTGTCACCATTCTGAGTGGCTGCTGCTTTGGGGCTGTAGGCTGAGGGCAAAAATGATTTTTCAAGCTGCTGATGGAACAAATATTCCCAGGGTTGGAAGAGCATTGAAAGAGTCCAAGTTTGGCATCACCACCACTCCTCCACCCAAAGCTGATCCCTGCTGCTCTGGACCTCACGCTCAGAAGGAGGCGTGAAGAACAGTGAGGGATAAATCCCTTGCTGCTAATTCCCTCAGCTGTGCTGGCTAAACAGACAATTCCCTGTTTTTTTTGTGGTGTCAGCACGTGGCTGTGGTCGGTGCTGGGCAGGGCACCAGCTGCTCTGGGGTGTGAGGAGGAGGAGGCTGACCCAGCAGGGCACTGCCACATCCACTGTGCCAACTTCAACTGCACAATCTCAATTTTAATTTTAATTTCTGCTCTGAGTCAGACTCCAAGCCAAGGAGAGACACTGAAAGAGGGACTGTGAGAGCCCAAATGCTGCTCTCTCTTTGGCTCACCCTGCCCACGAGGTACAAGCCAACCTGAGCACAGCAGCTAAATCTGGCCCAGCAGTGAATAGACAATCAGGCTGGGCACTGTTACACACAGCAATGGGTCAAACCTCCTGCAGCTGAGTTCTGCCACCATCCACATCCCAGACCAGCAATCTGCTCTCCAGAGTCACACTGGATGTTTTCCACACAAGAGCTGAAGGCTATTTATTGCTGCTGCTTTTCTACTGAGGGAAGAATTTCATTGGAATTAGTCCAGAATTAAAGATTTTGGGCAGGTCTCAAGAGCAGCTGGTGGTTCCCCTGAATTTCAGGTGAATCATCTGACTTTGGGCCCTTCTTCATCTCCTACCTGGGCAAGGCAACAGAGGCCATAAATCCACGGGTCCAATCCATGCTGAATGCCCAAAACCTCACCTGCCATTTCATCTCTAGAGACAATTAAAACCTGTGCTTGTTTTCAACGTGATCATTCTGTGAGACCCAAATAACTGGGGATTGTTATTGGTCAATTGGACGGGATTGGTCAGAATAGAACTTTTCTGTTTGTACAGAGGAGAGACTGAGGAATAAACTCCTGTGACCACTAAAACTCAATAGTTACCATCAGAAATGCCAGATATTTTCCACCTTGTCTTTTTAACACAAAATACAATGGATCAAAGTTAAAAAAACCCAATGGCCATCACAACTAGCATACAATTCTGCTGATGAAAGGAAGGGATGGACCTCTTCTGATATTAAAAAACTTTCTTTCCTTTTCCTTTTTGTCTGTTCTTTTCTCTTTCCTCATCAAAGGATGACAGAATGTCAGACTGACACACCATCAGATGTAATCCTGAGCTGAGTGAAGGCTGCAATTTGATTAAGGGGCTCTGACAGGTTTTGAAACAATGAATGAATGAATGAACCTGGAGGATTTAATTCATTACAAGTGTAGGTGCTGCATAATGCAGTTTTTATAAACCTTTCCTGCTGTAGCAGCTGGAACATCCCTCCACCTCCTGATCCTGCTGAATTCAGAGGGACTGAACAGGACTTGTGAAAGAGCAGCTAACGAGGTGAAAATTCAGGGAGGTGGATTCAGCAAATGAAGCCCTGCAGTGATCTGACAGCTGCTGAGAAAGCCGCGTGGAAAAGGAGCTGAAACTCTCCCAAAACACTGAATTGCTTTGAGATTAATTCCTCATCTCTCAGCTCAGATCAGTGGCTCAAAATGAATAAACCACTGTCCCTTGACAAAGCCTGTGCTTGCACTGGGGGCTGCTGCAAAAACTTGTTGAAACCCAGTGAAGTTGATTAAAGCCCACGATGTGTCAGCACAGACACAGAGCTCGAGGTGAACAGCTGTAGGTCAGCATTGAAGGGATTTTTTCCAATTAAAGTATTAAAATTTCCTTCCTCTGTGTCCAATATGAGGGGCTTAGCAGCTGGGTGGGAATCAGGCAGTGGATTAGACCTAATTACTCCTGGCTGTAACAAGCCAGGGCTCTGGATGGCAGATAAGGAGATGGGATGGCTTTGGGGAGCCTCCAGGGGGGAGTTTGGTTCATGCAGTGCCTTCAGTATTTTGGCCAGAAGACTCTGAGCACATTAACACCCAAGCATTTTTCCATTCATCCAGCACCAGGAAGGACTAGTCCCTAGTTTGCTTTTTATTTTTATTTTTATTTTTTTATTTTTTATTTTTTTTTTCTGATGGGAATTCAGGTTTGGATCACTGGGCTCACTGTGGAACAGACAAAACTTTTGAGATGCTTTGCAGCCAGGCAAAACATCCCCATAAATACAGGTGTCTGCAGGCCCCAGAGAGAAGGGAGGCTCAATCCTCTGGTGGAAGTGAAGGAATCTCTTTTTCATTCCTGAGAGTCGACTTCAGCAGCACCCACGTACTGTTCCTTGTGTTGGAAACTTTAATAACTTCACTTGAAAATCCTGCCTTTTTGATGGCAGTGGAAATAACATGACTTTTAAACAAGTAGAGGAGACTGTCATTGAAGTCGAGCCAGCTATGTGGGAGTCAGATGATTAAGGTAGATGTGGTGTAGGAGGGGAGAAATACTATCATTTGGAAAAAAATACTGTATTTTGAACAGGTTTAATGTTCTCTGCCAGGAAAGGGGGGTTGTTATTATTAAGAGCATTACCAACATTAGATGCAGGGCTTGATTCTCTGTTGATGTGCCTTGGCTGTAATTGTTCCCATCCATGCAAATTGCCTAAAAATGAGTCTCAGTTATCACTGAACTGTGCAGCTGAAGTCTGGGCGAGCTGTGTGCTCCCTTTTTCAGGTGTGGAAACAAGGAGGCAGAGGGTGAGATGGGAGGGAGGGATCTGCTCTGTCCACCTGGGCCACGCCAGGGCTGTGTCACACCAGGGATCCATTTCTGATCCTGTCAGAAGGGGTTTCATTCCTGTGGCCCCATCTGAGTTTTATCTCAAGGCTTTGTGATGCTCTTCCTTATTCATTTGGGCAGACAAGGATAACTCAGCACATGCCCCCAGCAGGGTCTGGTGCAGCAGCAGACGTTGTGTTGATGCTGAAAGGTTTTATTCTTGTCGGAAGCAGCTTCCACCTCTGAATCTGCAGCCCCTTCTGCTCCTCTCTTTGCTGCCCATCCTGCTTTTTGCAGTGTCTCCCCTCATTCCTGCCCATCCTGCTTTTTGGAGCATCTCCCCTCATTCCTGCCCATCCTGCTTTTTGCAGCATCTCCCCTCGTTCCTGCCCATCCTGCTTTTTGCAGCATCTCCCCTCATTCCTGCCCATCCTGCTTTTTGCAGCATCTCCCCTCTCTCCTGCCCATCCTGCTTTTTGCAGCATCTCCCCTCTCTCCTGCCCATCCTGCTTTTTGGAGCATGGCACCTGCACTGGGCTTGTTGCTGCTTTCTCTCTATGGGATCAGCCCAAAGCCAAACGAGGCCAAAAGACTCATATCTGAGTGATTCCCCTCCTCAGAATCTTATTCCAAAGTGGAAAAAGAATGCATTGTGCAAAATTTGGGCATTCAGATTCAGAACTTGAAGTACTGCTCACACTTTTTTTCCTAATCCAAGGGTCTTTCATTCCATTGTTCTAACATGAGGCAGAGGGGAGGAAGCAGAAAACCTGCACCAACCCCTAATAAATAGAATATCTGAGATAGATTTGGTGGGATATCTTTTGGTCTGGATGTAAAATCTCAGTGTAGTGATTAAGCAAAATCCCTGGTGATGACGTGGTTTGACTTGACTCAAAGTAACAAATCTTTCTGCTGATTTAGTGAACTCAAGTGCTCTCACATGCCCTGAAAACTGCTCCAACTCACGATCTTGGCATTTTGAGGCAAAAAGTGCCCTCTGGGTAGCAGCAATACCTTGTGTTTTACCACCAAAAATGCCTTCTCCACCAGAAAATTTCCTTTTCTCCTCCTTGACAGACTTGTACAAAACTTTTAAACTGGTAGGAAAAGAAGATAAACCCGAATCTGTGTTTAAAATGATTTACAGAGAGCAGATACTTCCTTTCTCAGCACAATTATTGCTCTCTGAGTCTGCAGTGGAGGAACTGATTGACCCTAAACGATAACCAAAATAACAACCACAAGATGCTCTGTGCTAGCAAGTGAATTTTGATTTATATCAATCCCTCTGCTCTCCTCCAACCTTCCATCCCACACATCCAAAAAAAAGGAATTAGAGGGCCCTGTTACTCATTTTGCCTGGGATTTGAGTGACCATGTGTATTTGAGTGCTCTCAGCCCAAGCTCTTTCCTGGTGTTTATTGCAATCTTATGAACTCAGAGGTTTCCCAGCAATCTGTGGTTCAAAACTCACTGAGAAAATTACATTTCTTCCTTGACAAATTCCAACTGTTCCCAGGGTCTCTGTAACACCATGCCTTCGGGCTCACACTGATGAAAAAAAAGCAAGATTTTACAGCCTGGAGAACAGAAGGGAACTACCCCAGCACAAATCATACTTTTTTACAAGATTTCCCAGCCTGAGCTGACTGTAATTACACGACATCTATGGAAAACACAGTTGCTGCCTAATGCCACCACCTGCTTGGAATATCCTCTTTATATCAGCATGGTTTCATCATTTCCTTGTAGTGTGATGCCATGGAGTCTCATGATAAAGACTTTATAACACATATTATAAACTCCAGCACGGATTAATGGCACAACCTGCATTTTTTGGGCTTTCACAGGCCCCAGTTGCACACAAAGTGTCATTTTTTGGGTCACTACACCTGCTCCTCCTGCTATTTTCATCTCTTTTTGTCCTAACAACCTACAGGTATGTTGTGTATTTTGTCCATTTAAGTAAGTTCTGGCCATCCTCTATGAAATTGCTTTAAAATGGATTTTTCCTTATCCTCTCCAGTCCTGCAGAGAGTAGAATAGGGCAGATAAGGTTTCCTTAGCGTGGTGCTGTTTTCACCTGCAAGGTGTCTGGCTGAAGGGCTCTGTGATATCCCTGTGCTGGTTTTTTTGGGGAATGAGGCTGAAGGGTGCTGCTCCAGCTGCCTCAGCACTGCCTGGAGTTCTGAGGACTCCATGGGCTCCTGGGGTGTGATCCCTCCTGCATCCCTGAAGGACAGGGCACAGATTTTGGTGCCCTCACATCCCCCAGGTGCCTGGGGGAAGCTCAGGGTGTGCTGAGGAAGGAGAGAGGGCCCTGACATGGATGGTATTGATAAAATATTGTACAGTCATGGAATGGGTTGGGTTGGAAGAGGCCTCAAAACCATCCAGTGCCACCCCTGCCATGGCAGGGACCCCTCCCACTGTCCCAGGCTGCTCCAGCCCCAATGTCCAGCCTGGCCTGGGACACTGCCAGGGATCCAGAGGCAGCCACAGGGTCTGTCCACCCTCACAGGGAAGGATTTCTTCCTAATATCCCACCTAACCCTACTCTCTTCCTCCTTTTTTTGTTTTTTAATTCTTTCACCTTTTTCCTCAGTCACACTCAGATCCCCTTTACTCTTGGTGCAAATTTTCACCTCTTGGCTGCTGCTTTTGCATCCCTTGGGATTTGTTTCAACCCCAAAAGATGAACAGCTCATTTTGTGCTCCCCTCAGGCTGGTTTCCAAGTCCCAGTGGATGAAGCTGGAATTCAGAACTGGCTGAAGAGTGAGGGTTCAAGGGCACCAACTCCTCGTGCCCTGGCTTGCTGCAAACCTCGGGGGAAGGTGCTGGATAGAAATTGCTTTGGTTATTTAAAGCTTTCTGTGTATTTGATTCTGGCCACTTTGTAGACATCAGTAAAGCTTGAGTGGTGTCTTTTCAGCACCAGAGGTCCTTTCCAGCATCAGAGGCTCCTCAGAAGACTCCTTTGAAATATTAAGATTCTCTGCCTACTGGGTCCTAGCAAGAAGTGAAAGAGTTTAATCTGCACAAAAAAAAAAATCCAGGGGTAGTCCTGGAAATGTTTTAATTTTGTTTTCTTACCATGTCATTCCGTTCTGCTGGGTGTGATGTTTACACAATTTAAAGTAGGAGAGGTGTGATCTCTGTCTTGGCTGCCATAAAGAGGATCAGCCCTGAGATCTGTGTTTTCAGGAGTCTCTGCTCCAGCTCTGTTATCTTTCCAATTCTTAGCCCATATTTGCAATGGATCTGCTGTACCTGCTGGAGTTTTGGCTTTTGGTTCCTTTCTTTGTAACAGATTAAGCATCAAATCACAGATGAGAGATGGAGAGTGTGGTGGGAGGGATGAACTCAGAGCCCAAGGAAGGGAGACAGAGGAAGCAGAATTTCCATGGACCGAGGATTTTTGTCTGTTCCAGTGTTTCTATTTGCCATGGGCAGTTTGTGCTATGGAATATTCCAGGTTTGTTGGGTCTGTCTTTGTGGAATGGCTCTTTCCATCCATCTGCAGAAGGGACAGTGGCTGCAGAGAAGAGAAAACTCAGGGCTGCAGGACAGATTTCCTGAGGGAAGGACACCCTGAGGGTGGATCCACCCTTCCTCCCATGGCTGTGAAGTCACCTCAGATGTTGTAAAGCCAAAACTTCCAGTGTGAGTACTTTATCTAGTTTATAAACTTTCATCTGCTTCTAATCTTCCATTTGCCTCTTAATTAGAGCCTTAATTGCTTCTTCTCTGAGATCATTAAGGAGCTGACAGGCGCTGCACAGCTCACTTCAGTCCTTTAGGGTCCTAACTCAGAGGCCACCAGAGACTGAGTCCCACTCCACAGGTTTGGGAGGGCTTTGGATCAGGCTCAGAGCTACATTAAACCTTGGATTCTCATTGACAGGGGATGGCTTTGGACTGAATTTCTGTCACTGGTGGCTTTTGAATGCTTGATGGGTATTTAAATCCCTTGGGAGGGTAAAGGAAGAGGTAGCAAGGTTGAGGTTCATGTTTTATGTCTTAAACCTTGGATCTTGACTAATTATGAGGGGTTTGAAATCCTGGTTTAGTTGTGATCAGGCCCTGATGAGAGTGTCTCAAGGAGGAGATTTTGCCCTTGACTCATGGTAGGAAGAGCATTTTCCTTAAAATGCAAAGCAAAACCTCCTCCCCTTCCCAGCTGTGGAGTTGTGGCTGCCTTTGAAGCAGATTTTTGGCCAGACAAGAACCTTTGACTGCCTCAAAACCTTTGGCTTTGGACTCTCCTGCACTTTTTCATGGCATCTGTCACAGCCCTATTGGCAGCTAGAGACTCATTGCTGCACTTAATATCTGAAAAAGGGGCTAATTTGTTGTCTTCCCTCTGGAAAAGGAGATTAATGGAAAAAGAATTGGAAAACAATGAAAATGGATTGGGGGTTTTCCCACTCTGGAGATCTAAGTGTAATAAATTAATACTTCTTATGCAAGGTTGCAAAAAATAAAAAAAAAGAAAAAGAAGCTAATGGCTGGTTAAAAAAAGTGCCAGCACAATTTAATTGGAGTGGCTGACTCATAAATCTTTTAATCTTTTTTGTTCTGGTGGTGCCTGGCAGCTCTGCCACAGTCAGATGGATTTTTTTTAGGGGCAGCCCCCCTCTCTCTCTCTCTCCAGTTCACATTGGTCTGCACCAGTCAGAAATGTGGAATCAAACTTGTCAACCTTGTTGTTGCTAAAGGCTCCCCCCAGAAAGTCTGGAATGTCTTGTTAGACACAAGTTTGATGATGATGATGATAACAGTGATAATAATGATAATAATTGCAACTCAGCAATTGTTTGCAGCTGGGTTTTTTGCTGGCAGCTGGAATCACAGGGAGCCTGTCCCAGGGAGAGAGGAGCAGGCAATCCATGGCCAATCCATGCTGGACACTCTTCTCAACCTCCAGAAGGGCAGAAAGATGCCAAAGATGCACAAACCACAATTTCTTCAATGGTGACAGAGGAGAGCAATGGAAGTTCTGAGTTGGGCTGTGATTTTCTCGAAGCCACTCAATTCTTCACAGCTGTGTAAAACCAGGAAGAGCCAGCTGGGAGTTTTATAATCACAGGCAAATTCAGGCTGGAGGGGATTTCTCTCCACTTTTGTGATATCAGGCACATCCTTATATCTTTGTGGATGTGCTCAGCCTCTTCTAAAGATTTATTGCATCTCTGAATTCCCTGACAAACCCCTGGGGCTTTGGCCCCACTTTTAGCTCTGGCCACTGCCATGGAGTGTCCTCCAGAAGAGATTTTGGCTGCTCTGACCTCTCTTTGCTCCTGGTGGAGATAAATCCTGGTCAGACCTACCAGGGGAAATTATTTGTCCAGGTCATCACTTCGTGAATTCAAACTGCTGGGAGGAGCTTACAAAACACCTCAGAATGTGAGTTACCCTCCCCACTATTCATTTCTAGAAATCAGTGGAATTCAGCCAAATCTTCCCTCTGAATTCATGTTTCTAAATCAAATCTTAGCATTCCTCAAATATCTCAAAACCATGCTCCTCATAACCACTTGGAAATTTGGTTTTGGAGATCTCCTTCCTTTTTGCTTTGTTTCAAATGTTTCTTTAAGTCAGGTTTCTTTCTGGTCTAAGTAGTAAGAATGGGATATCTCATATTCAACAATCCTGTATTTATTAAAATCTCGGGTTTTTTAAACTAAAAAAAAATTAATTCTACATTCTACAGAAATCCTAGCTGAGGAAAATTGCCAAACTCAGGAAGAAAAGAAATCTTGGAGAGTGTTGTGACTTTCTTTAAATCATTCTTGGGAATACTGGGAATGAAGGAGGAAGTGAGTGAGCAAGAGCAGGGCAGTGAGTCCAAGCTTTGTCTGATTTTCCTTGGAATGTTGTGATTGAGACCACTGAGATCACTGCAATTCTCTGTTTTGTTTTTCCTTAAATCCCTTGAGGACCTTCTTCAGAGGCCTTGGGAATCCCAGGAATTGTACCACAATGGGGGTTTTTAGTGCTGGCAGCTGCTTTCTAGGACAAAAAATTTAAACTCATAAATTTTCTGTATTTTTTCCAATCCTTTATGTAGCCAGTAGTGTTTCTGCAGTCCATAGCCTTGTTCTTTTTAATCTATCAACTGCTGAGTTTGGATTTCTGGTTTAATTCACAGCTTTGCTCATTCTTTAAACTTTTAGGTCACTTTTGGCTTTGCTATTGCTGCTCTATTCAATTTTGTGAAAATTTTCTGCTGAAGGTGAATACTCTTTCTGCTCACATTCTTTAGAAATAGATGTAAATATTTGTAATTTTAGAGGCCTTCTGGTTATCAGGGAGTGTAATGCAAAGTGTTTATCCTTCATTACAATTCAGGGAGACAGGAGGAAACAATATTTTACAGCTGGAAGTACATAAGCACCAAGGGGAGAAATGAAAAGATCTTTTAGAAATATGGGAGGGAGCAGAGTTTGCCAAAAATACTTCCCAGGGTTTTGAACTGCAGGCTACCCAGACAGACTTCACATCTGGAGATCAAACTGAGCAAACAAGGTAATCAGCATGAAAGAATCAGTTCAAAATTCCAGGGGTGAGACCCTGCCCTGCCTCAGATCCGTGCCTGGGATTTCACCGCCGCCGTCTCTGGGCAGGTAACAACCCTGGATGGCCAAAAGTGAAAATCTAAAATTAGAAATACTGGGGAAATGCTTCCTTTTTCAGTGCTGACCCTTTTCCTACACCATTCCCAGAGCAAGAGGAGAAGCTGAGCATGCCAGAGTCAAAGCTGAGCACGCTCAAGTTCCCGGTGTCATCTTGGGAAGTGCTCTGGAATGGAAAAGGCACTCCAGTGGCCCCCAGCACGTCTCCTGAGGGGCTCAGGAGTCACATCTCCACTTGGAGAGCAGGTGGAATGTGTTCAGTGAGCTAATCCTGCCTGGGGAATCCTCTGACCTGGATAAGGCTGAGGTGCCCTTCGCACAGAATCCTCCCTTTGCTTTTGCTGGGTGGGGATCGTGTGGGACACGGGCACTGGTCCCTCCTGCCATTCCTTAGGGTCTGAGCTGGGTCTGGAGCCCCAAGGATTGAGCAGCAACACCTCTGCAGTGCCTTCCTTCTGGGCTACATCTGCGGGAAACTTGCTTGGAATTGTGCTGGAAGCAGAGGTGTTTAAGGGTCTGGAATCACGGGAGGTGAGGAAGAGTTTGGGTGTCTGGAATCACGGGATTTTAGGAAGAGTTTAAGTGTGTGGAATCCTGGGATTTTAAGAAGAGTTTATGTGTCTAGAAATCAGTGGAATTCAGCCAAATCTTCCCTCTGAATTCATGTTTCTAAATCAAATCTTAGCGTTCCTCAAATATCTCAAAACCATGCTCCTCATAACCACTTGGAAATTTGGTTTTGGAGATCTCCTTCCTTTTTGCTTTGTTTCAAATGTTTCTTTAAGTCAGGTTTCTTTCTGGTCTAAGTAGTAAGGAATCACAGGATTTTAGGAAGAGTTTAAGTGTCTGGAATCACAGGATTTTAGGAAGAGTTTAGGTGTCTGGAATAATGGGATTTTAGGAAGCGTTTAATTGTCTGGAATAATGGGATTTTAAGAAGAGTTTATGTGTCTGGAATCACAGGATTTTAGGAGGAGTTTATATGTCTGGAATCACAGGATTTTAGGAGGAGTTTATGTGTCTGGAATCACAGGATTTTAGGAGGAGTTTATGGGTCTGGAATCACAGGATTTTAGGAAGAGTGTAATTGTCTGGAATCACAGGATTTTAGGAAGACTCTACTGGTCAATGTAGAGGATGCCAGCCCAGCTTCTACTGTGCTTTTCTGCTTGGAACACAGGAGAAGAGCCAGAGTTAAAGGAAATTTTGGGATCCTGTCATTCTTCTGGCTGTGCCCTGCAGGGAATTATGTGTGCAGGCTCAGGAGTGATGAGCACAGATGGGATTTTGGGGCACCCCTCTGTGCTTATCCCTGGTTTAGAAAGGAGCAATGTTGACAGTGGAGGTCTGTGGGAGTGTGGAAAGAACTGGGACCTGCCCTTTCTTCATGCCCAGAGAGATCTGGGAGGGATTGCAAAGACAGGAGGTGCAAAATTAAACTCTTCTTGTGGAAGTCTGATATGTGGTCAGCACAGAATTATTCAATAATATCTGATCTGTTAGGCAATCCCTAAATACCTGTCTTTTAGAGATCTTACCTTGTCATATGAGTAACTGCTTGAATCTGAATATTATATTTGAACATTTAGGGGTGAGGGAGCAGCTGGAGCTGTGAAGAGCTGAGGAATTAATTGGTGAGAAAGGTGTGAGAGATGGACAAAAAGCCATTATCAAACATTCATAACAGGCTTGCAAAGTACAGCACTACCCAGAGAATAAAGCTGTTAAACAAAAGTGCAATCCCTTTTCCCTGAAAGTGAGATACAGCCAGATTTTAGTCAGCATCTCTTTCTTATTTCCCACAAATGTTGCCCCATGATTTCTTGCTATTCCTTGTAGTTTTGACTGTTGTGAAATTGTAATTGCCTCCTTTAAGTCCTTCAGTCCTCTTCAGCAATAAAACTGATCTTTTCCCCCTATAGAGAAATCTTCCTGTAGGAAACATCCCAATGAGATGGGAATGCCTTCCCCTGCTGACATTTAGAACTCCCCTCCTGCTAATGCCTGTAATTTTCTGCGTTAGAATAAATAACAATGAAATGTTTTGTTAGAATCAGTAAAATTAAATTGGGATAGAAGTGAAAGGAATTGCTGGCACCTCCAGGGAAATGAGTAGTTAAAAGTTAGACTTGTCCAAGTCTAGTACCCAGCAGCAGGAGAGGTTCTTAAAATAGAAAGGAAAGCTGCAGACTGGAGAGCCCTTGTGTTCTGATCATTCCTGGAATGAGGATGATCCAGTTTGGAGCAGAAGGCACATATTCCTGACCCTGCTTAAACTGCATTTAAACTGCATTTCAGTCAACGTGCTTTGGTCACATCCTGGAGCACGATGAAATCCACTTTTGTTTTTTGTCTTGCAGAAACACTCAGGTGGGACAAACCCTGGTGTTTTTCTTCCTTTCACCTGCATCCCTTTAAGAAGCAGTTGGACAGGATAAATATTTCTTCTTTGAAGAGCTGTAGAAAATTCAAGTGAGAAACTCTGACCCCAGCGCTGTTTATTTGGAGAGAGAGGAAAGTCTGCTGAGAGGTTTTGAAGGGTTGGAACTGCAGAAATCCATATCAGAGGGAGATATTTGCTAGGACTGGGCAAGGCTAAGGGGTAAATATGGCAATCCATCCCAGGGAAATCAAACCCACAATAAATCAGTCAGTCAAAGGGGCTGCAGTGAAGAGGGGAACAGCTTTATGCAATATTTGTCTGATAGCAATGTTTGCTGTATAAATAACCATCCCAGTGAATATTTTATTGCTTTGCACACATATTTTCCACAGCTGGCAAGTGTTCTGTAGCTGTAAAACCTTCTGCAGACATTGCTCTCAAAGCTGCCCCGTGTCAGAATTATAAATGCACCCTATTCTGAGTTTATTTGTAAAATTATCCCTCTGAACCTGGAGTTCTCTGAAATGTGCAGATCGTTTTCTTTCCTTGGAACAGCAGGAGAGGTTATTTTTAGGCAGAGGGAATTGCCAGGGTGTCACCAAGTGCACCCCACTGGCCAGATACAACTTCACAAGGCTTGTTCAGAATTTTCCTCTTTCTCACCATTTTCACCCCTTTTAAAAATTTATTTTGCATTTCTCTCTGAGTTTCTTTCTCTCAGTTTCTCTTGCTATTATACCCTGCCTGACCTTCCCACTACACCTCCCAAATATAAAAGGCTTTCATTTTCTTCTTACACATCTATTTCCTTATCAGAATTATGCATTTGCAAGTCTTGCCTAATTTTTAAAAATACCTACTTTGCTTATGATGATAAGGCTTCCCTTAGAAAAAGATTTCAGCTTTCACATTTTCAGGTGAAAAAGGCTCAAAAATTTTAAGCCTATGGCTGGGATTCAATTATCATAAAACATTCCTAACTGGAGATTATTTTACATTTAAAACTCTGGGAAATGGGGGCTGCAAAATGTGGAAATACTGCAGCTGCAGTGAAGTTTGGTTGGATTTTTAGCTCCCATTCCTCAAGGCTCCTCAGTGGTTCCACAGCAGCCTCATGTGCTTTTGTTGTCCCAAAATCAATGTTTTTGGACTCTTGAGAGATATGCACCATCATCAGGAAAAGCTCAGAGATAAATCTTTGGAAAATTTTTATCCTTTGAATCCAAAGAGATGTTTTTGAATGTTGTTGTAAATAAATAAATTTTTTTTTAAAATGCATGTTGAAAAGATCCATTACAAATATTTTTTTTTTAAAACCAGCCTTATTTTGAGTATTTGATGATGCTGGATGAAGGAGTCAGATTGATTTGGAGTTTTTGGAAAATGCCTTGCTGAGGATTCTGCCCTCCAAGAGATCTTTGTGGTAGAAGAATGGGAATAACCAAGATTAAGGGATTGTCCCTGGGATAATATTTTGTTATGTACCTTGGTAAAGACACATCCACTCCTTTCTGCATCTCAGGAAGTTATGGCAACGCTTCCATGGGGAATTAAGGGGTCCTTGATGTGAACTTTCTGCTGAATTTTAATTTGGTTCATTACTTTAATGTCACTTAATAAAATGCATTATTCTTAATTTCCTGTCCTAACACACAACGCAGAATTCCCATGACAATCCATAAAAATTGCATTTCATACAACAGACAGATGTGATTTTGGAGCAGTTAGGGTGGAAAGCATTATAAATGTATTTCTAATACATTTCAGTCAAATTTAAGCAGAATCAATAATTAATAACAGTACTAGCAAATGTTTACCCTTATCATTTCCCATTTAATTTCTTATTGAAGCTGTATCTGAGTGGGGAAGCTCTGAAAATAGACAAAGGATTGTTTTCCCAGGTCAAACCAGGGAGTGATTTTTCTGATGGATGACAGAGTCTGATAACCTCAGTCTGGTTTGGATCCCTCAGCAATGACACTAAACGAGGACACTGCTGATGGTGACCTCACATTTTCCTGGCTTCAGCTTTTATAATTTTGTATTTTGTTGGAACCCTGGACACAACCATTGTGGTATTTGTGCCTTGTCTGCTTCAGTGTATCCAAGAGTGGCTTGACAAAGCAGCCAAAACAGCGTTCATGGTTCAAACAAGGGAGGGAGATGCTGGAACCCTGGACAGAGGATTTCAGATTTCTGTGTGACAGGGACTGACCCTCCCAGACAC
>VYXF01007857.1:155063-169487 GCA_013397295.1 Polioptila caerulea | reverse complement strand
TTTTTTTCCCTAAGCAATTTTATCCCACAAGATCCCTGTGGTTGAGCTGCTCCTGCAATAGAATGACAAATAACGGGGTGACATGCTGTGAAAAATTTAGAAAATGAGAGATGTTATCCCATTTTCCAAACAGAGCAGAAACAACACTAATTCCATTAGGCAAGATGGAACAGACAATTAAACTGGGCATGCTTTTAATTTTGAAGCTCACCAGAGAACGGATGCCTTTTTCAAATGTAACGACTGTGGAAGTGATTCCTTTAAAACGAAGCAAAACCACTGATTTTCCTTGCTAAAATTAAAGCATTTACCTCATACAAAGTATAAGAAATGTTACCTGTTGCCTCCACCATTCCTTCTAGGATTACAACAATTTCTAGCTCCTCTTTGGGCAACTGGGCTTTGGAAATCTCCCAGAAAGGACTCTGCTGGTTAATCTCATGGCTGATGATCAGTGGTGAAACCAAAAAGAGACGATCATCCCCTGTGTAATAACCTACGTTGATATCTGTCTGGTTGAGTGGTATAAATTCCCCCTCCTTTGTCTGTTTGGATTTGATCAACTTGGCTCGTATTGATGCCTCTACAATGTGTGAATTCCTAAGGTCTCCTACTCGGAACATCAGACACAGCTTTCCATCCCGCATGGAAATGACTGCGTTTGTAGAAAAAACCAAGGTTTCTGCCCTCTTCTTGGGTTGGGATATTTTCACAAACATGCAGCCAACCATGAAGGCGTTGACGATAGAACCTAGGACAGACTGCACTAAAAGCAGGATAATTCCCTCGGGACACTTGTCCGTGATGACCCGGTAACCGTACCCGATGGTGGTTTCGGTCTCGATTGAGAATAAAAAGGCTGAGACAAACCCATTGAGGTTGCTGACGCAGGGGGTCCACGTGCTGTCCCCTATGTGATCCATGTCCCCTCGCATGTAGGCTATGAGCCACCAGATCATGCCGAAGAAGAGCCAGGTCACCGTGTAAACCATGACGAAGATCAGCAGGTTGAACCTCCACTTGAGATCCACCAGGGTGGTGAAGATGTCAGTCAAGTACCGGTAAGTCTCTCTGACATTCCCGTGGTGGACGTTGCACTTCCCATCTTTCCGAACGTACCTCTGGATTTTTCTCTTGGCACATTCTTTGCTGATGTTTTTTGGCAGATCCTCTCGCGCTTGTTTGGGCAACTTTGGCTGATGGATCGTGACAGGGCTCTCGATGTCCTGCTCCATTGAGTCTTCTTCCAGGACGTTGGCTGCCATGGAAAACAAAAAAACAAGGAAAACTCATTATTCCTCTTGTTATTGCTCTAAGTACACACACAACCTTTTCCTGTGTTCATCAGTAAAATGATCATCCTTGCTCTTTGCTAACACAAAAATCAAATTATGCCGCGCATTTTATTGCTACGCAGAAATAAAATGAAAGCAAACTCTCGTTTCTTATCAGGTCATCCCATCCACACCCATATTTAAATTCCACAAGAAGGGTTTAAGCAGATGTAACTTCCCCCCCTCAACCTTTTGCAGTTTAATGAATGAAATTTTTATGCACCAAAAAAGATCTTACGGAGATAAAAGATATAAATGAGGGAATGGATTCACTTGGGGGTGAGCAGAGAAAATGAGCTATTGCTGAGCTATTTTTTTCCATCAATTACTTTGCTTTGGGGAAAGTATTAAATAAGTACAAGGAGGTCTTTTTTTTTTTTCTAAAAAAAAAAAGGCAACAGTTTTTAGAAAGAACCAATCCTCCTCTTGTTGAAGGGAAGTTGTAATATCTATGAAGAGCAATTCAAGCACACTTCCTCAGAAAATCAATGTCTTGTTGATAATGAGATGGGGAATTGTGTGCCCTTCTCCCAGCAACGTGAAAACTACGGTACTTCAGATTTCACTCGAATTCACTGTGCCTGTGCCCTTTAATTCAAGTGTACCTTGCTGTCTAATGATCTGGGCCTTTTTTTTTTAGTTTCCCAGCCATTGGAGATAAATAGCTGTGTTATGGTTGTGTGCCAGAGAAAAAAGTGTGCACTGAGGAGGAGAGTGGTTTAACTGAATGTGTTTTGCATGGAGGACATGGTGAGGTCTGGGGTAATTGTTGTTTTCAACTGAAATTCTTCTGTTTTCTGGGGCTTCTTCCCATAGGAATTTCAGCCCTTGAATTCCTAATTCTTTACCTTCTGGCTAGCTGCTGTCATTCTTCTGGCAGACTGTAGAGGGAAAAGTTTTCTGGTGGGACTGTCCAGGTGCTTGGCTCTGAATACAGAATCACAGAATGGTTTGGGTTGGAAGGGACCTTGAAATCACCCAGTCCCCACCTTGTGCCATGGTCAGGAACACCTTCTACTATCCCAGGTTGCTCCATGACCTGTCCAGCCTGACCTTGGATGGTGCCAGGGAGCCAGGGGCAGCCACAGCTTCTCTGGGCACCCTGTGCCAGGGCCTCATTACTCTCACAGGGAAGGATTTCTTCCCAATATCCCACCTAAAAAGCAGCACTGCTGTGATTTGGTACCCGTCTTTATGGAGTGCTGCTCAAGGGGCTGCTCTCAGTGGGGCTCCAAATGCATTTTTCACTCTTAGAAACACGTGCTGTGCAGAAGATCCTGTGTGGAGTCTCACAGCACCTGCAGCTTTTTTGAGATGTGCAGGTTCATCCCTGCAGAGACAGATCACAGACCCCTGTAGAGTTTTATTGAAATACCCAGGGGGGAAAAAGGGTTGTAGCCCGGTTGTCTCTCCTGCTGACCTGCTCCTCTTTCAAAGTCTCAAAGTAGCAGAGAATCTGAGAGCAGTTCCATGTTTTAAGGCTGTGCACCCCATCCTGTCACCTTTTCAGTGTGCTGAGTGTTATCAGGGAGTGTTATCAGGGCTGAGGCAGCACTGGGACTGGGTCCTGCGGCACAGGGCCCTCGGTTCTGGATGAACTCCCCCAACCAGGGACAGTGTGCCTGCTTGCATTACCCCTGCTGCTGGGGAATGCATGCCAAAACACAATCCAAAGGCATTGCAGGGCCCTTGTGAGGCAGACTTCAGCCAAAAATCTGAAGTTAAGGCTTCACACTTTATGCTCCTCTCTCCGTTGTGCCTAAGGAAATTCCAGTCCACAGGAGTTATCATATCACTGTAGCAACAGAATCCTCAAATAATTATGAACAGCCTATGAAGGCTCTGGCTTTTGAGGCTTTATGTTAAACTACTAATGCTGATATAATGGGGTTTATTATCTTTCAGGCATTATGAATAATTTGCTTTCCTCTCCCAGTCGGAGCCTGGCATGGACACAGAGACCAGGAGTGGGAGAATCCTGTTGGTTGAGAGAATATTCCTTACTCCTGGCCCTGCTGTTAAAGGGAATCACGTCCCAAACCTCCCTGTCTGAGCATCTCTTGCCAGAAATGATCCTGAGAAGGGACCCAGGATTTTATGGGTGATTTTATTGCTGGCAGCAGGAGGAATGTGAAGGGACAGCCAGGGCTGCCCTCCCAGCTCACCACTCCCACTTTCCATACAGTGTTTATTTCCTATGGAAGTACTTTGAGCAGGGAAGCACCTTTTATTCAGACACCAAATTTTTACTGATGCTTCCCAAATGCCTTTTGTGGATTTGTGCATCACAACCAGCCTGACCTGTCTTTCACAGCATGAGGGAAGGGCCACGTTTTGTCAAGGTTTTGCTGGAGCAGAGAGCTGCTGTCACAGCAAGTGGGATCAGGATGTGTCAGTCCCAGCATGGGAGAGTTTTTCTGAACCTGGAGAAGTTGTAGTGGAGCTGATTCTCATCTGGCTTTGTAAGGGGGCAGCTTTGAACCACAAACCCAGTGTTTAACCAAGGTCTCTCTCATTACAGCATTTATTTGACACTCCTGCAGACATTTCAATCTTCCTGAGGGCATCTGGTCATTTATAAACTCTCCAGGCTCTTCCCAGTGCTGTCATTTCTCAACTCACAGTCTCTGAGAGGAAAAATTAAGGTCAAGATTTTTGTCTTTTTCTCTTCTTTGCAAGATGCCCTTTCCTTCTTTCCCTCCCCAACCCTGCTATGAATGAATTCCTTTGTGGAGAGGTTTCTAGATCAGAACCCCAGTTTGTTACCCTCTCCTGGCCTGAGTTTTCACTCCAGAAAGAACCTTGGGAGCAGCAATTCCCGAAATAAGCGATCCAAAGATTATGCATCTGTGTGTTTCCATGGAAATGCTTGATGAAGAAGTTTTAAACACATGGCAGGATCCCTGTTCACCACTGAGGCTGAGGAACAGCCACATGCTGTCAGCGCCTTTGCCACAAAATACTTTGACTAATTATATTTTTACTTGATATCAACCCAATTAACTTCTGCTGTTTATTTCGTCTAATTTTCCTTTTGGTTACATAATGGCTGTCATGGATCCAGGAACAGGGGAGTGAGTAGCAGCAGCCTCACTTGAGAGCTATTTTTGCTCTCTTTGCTTTTCTTCCTGACAAAAATATATACATATTATTAATCTGCACTGCAAAAACAAAGCAAAACAACAACAAAAAATGTATTTCTGAACTCTTCCTCCTCTCCCACTAAACATAATATTTGTTTGAACACAACAGCCAGGTAAAGAGGCAATTCAGGCCCATTTAGAGCATTCTGTTCAAATGATCTGCTTTGGTTACTCTCTTAGGCAAAACCTACAAGACATATGAGATTTCAGTGATTTGTTTAATTTCCCAGCAGATGACAAGGAGTTCTCCCTAAATAAGTCCCCGAGTAGTTCACTTGTGTCCTGGCTGTGGCCAAATTAGGAAATTAAGTGTGCCCAGGCCTATTATTTAGTGTGGAGGGTAAAGAGTGGTGCAGCACAGCCTTGGATTATTGAACTCCAATTGGTTTTGATGCCTTAAGTTTTTGCTTTTATATTTTTTAGATTCTGTGTTGCTTTAGTGGGAAATTTTAGGTTTTGTATTCAGTGCTACTGAGCTGTCTTTACAGAGTAGATAGATAAAACAATTCCTTTGCTAGCCTGGGACCAAGGACAACTTTGAGCCCCAGAACAAAGCCAAGGGTGAAGGCAGAAGGCAAAGCAAGGAGGATGGAGCTTCCTAAGCTGCAGCTGGAATTGGCCCCTGAACTGCAATGTGCTGCTGGAGCAGAACTTCTCCAAGTGGGAGCCCTGGGGGCCGGGCGTCCATTCTGGGCCCATTTTGGGCTGCCCTCGGCTGTGGCCCAGCCGGGCTCTGGTGCTGCCCAGGGGTGTCCAGGGAGGCCTTGGAATAAATCCCAGCTTTATCCTTTGGCTCTGGCTGGGCTCTGCTCCAGCTCAGCCTCTAAAAGGCATCATTTTCCAGGCAGGTTAGTGTCATACAATCTGCCAAACAGGAATAATCTGTGTCCTGGAATGGAGCCAGGAATTGTGTGTGCTCAGTTCTGCACTGGTCCAAACCATGCCAGGGGCTTTTCTAGAAATTTCACCCAGCAGGAAGTTGTGTGCCAGTGCTCAGAACATTTTGTTTTCTAGTAAAATTGCAGCAAATGTTGTTGTCATGTTCTTGTCTACTCCAAAGCAGCACCGGAAAGGCACAGTCCTGATTTTCCAAGCACATCCTTTTATTTAGAGCCTGTAGAACAACATGAAACCAGTGTCAACAACAAAACAGGACTCTCCCTTTGAGGCTGGGAATGTAACACACCAACACAACCCTCAAGCAATCGTTTTATCGTCAACACTGCGATTTTTGGTGGATTTTGGTAATGCTGCAGAGAAGTTGTTGTGGTGCTGTGCAAACACAAAGCAAAAGGAGAAATACGAAGGGTCTGCTTGTCCAATTTAAGTACTGTAAAGCTATTTTGTCTGTGTATGATTCGCAAAATCATGAGGAGTTTCAACAGAGAATATTGCAGATTATAACTGATCTTTCTGTAAAAGAAGCTGACCTAGAAAGTTCAGTGGATGTTTCACTGTCATTTAGTGATTTTAACCCTTGTAACACAGTTGTGAACATTTTGTGTGCAAATTCATTGAACATGTCCTAATTTCCAAAATCACTTACAATCTAAAAAATGGCTCTCGTGGGCTTTCCTGCATGTAGAGGAATGTGTTGAGCACTGTGATTCCTGCCTGCATCCCCCCCCTTTCCTGGTGGGATGAGGGCAACTTTTAAAAGAATCAAATGTTTGCATCTCTAAGGTCCAAGTCAGGCCTTGGGGCAGTCTCGAGTGTTTTACCTCTGGTTTGCTGTGGTCCCCAACATCCCTGGCACTGCATCCATCTGTGGAATATTTGGCAGTGCCTGGAGGATGTCTGGCCTCCCTCCCTGGGGTTGTTGGGCTTTGCACAGCTCAAGAGATTTCTTGTAGCCTTCAACCCCATTGTTCTGTTTCTCCTCTTGATTACAATGGAAGAAGTCAGAGAAGGGGAGATTTTGGAATGCTTTGCCTCAACTCTGCCTGGCTTTTGTTTCAGAGCTCTGCAAAATCTCGTTTGTGGAGGGCACAGAGGGCACAGGAGGACAGGAATCATGGAATAGAGGGGGATTTGTCTGTGGGATGAGCTCAGATAATCCACACTGCAAGGCGCCGCCACCGCCACCAGATATGAGGAAAAAGAGTCTTGTTTAGAGAAAAGAGTGGAGACTTGTATGATCAGCTAACAACTGTAAGCAGTCATTATCACAGAGCACAGATCCTTTTTCCTGAAAAAGAAAGGAATTAAGATCTGGTCCTGTGCTGTTGAAATCAATGCAGGAGTGTCTATTCACTCAGCTGGAAGCTTTGCTAGGCCTCACTTTGAAATGTTGGAGTGCTCAATAAACACTGACTTGGCAAATCTCTTCAAGACCCAAATTGCTTCTTTGCACCCATGGAATCATAAATCTAATTTCAGAGGGAGCATGCATGTGACTGAGATTTATTTCAGCAGCAGCTTTCACTAAAAAAGACATGAAATGAGAGATATTTATGTTTAGAAAAAAGACTGTAAGGATGATACTTTGTTGGTTTTTTTTCACATTACCTGCTTCATCACTGCCTTCTAATCCAACCTGATAAAAATAATGTTCTACTATTTTCTTTTAAGCCTGTACAGCTGCAAGAAATCAGTTTGAGTAACACTTTGTGTCTCTGCAGTACAAACATTCCCATTCATTCCTGATTCTTGGCCCTTTACTATGGAGGGTGGAAAAATGAATCTGATAACTCAAATTTAAAAACACACGACTCCATTTTTGGTTGTCACTTGACCTTGTAGTTTTTTTCTTGGATTCTAACCAAGTTCATTGCAGAATTTACCACTGAAGGCTCCAGAATGCTGTTTTTACATCTGCTTTGCTAAATTTATCTTCATTTGAGTCACGGGGAAGCCAAACAACCTTGGCTTGGCAGCATTTATGGATCAATGTAAGAACCTGCAAAGGTGTGCAGAGACACCTGCAGGTGTGCAGAGAGTTGATTATCAACATCTTCAGCCTTTCATAAGGCTGTGAGTCCCAAACTGGAGTATGAAACCTGTTTGCTACCTGAGCTCTTGGAGTCAGCATTTATTCAGAGCCATCTCTAGAGCAAGCGCCTGGCACTGAACACAGATTTCTGGAATAAGGAGAGGTTTCCTGTCAGATTGGTCTTTTACCAGGTTTTAGGCTGCCAGAAAAGCTTGAGCTGGGGCTTCAGAGCAGGCATTTCTGTGTCCAGGGCCAGGCTGGACAGGGCTTGGAGCAGCCTGGTCTGGTGGAAGGTTCCCTGCTCTTGGAACTGGATGATTTTAAGGCCCCTCCAACCCAAACCATTCTGGGATTCCAGGATTCCTTAATGTCCTATCCACAACCACTGCAGAAATCAGCTTCCTCAGAGCCCTGTTTCCTCAGAGAAGGTGACAAAGCTGAGATAAAGCACTTTTTGCACTTGGAAAACACTCAAGATTGTCACTGCTGCTGCCAGCAGCGGTGCAGGGACAGCAGCAGAGACAGCCCAGGGTTGTGCCACTGGCAGCACCAGAGCTGGGCTCCTCTCTGGGATTTCCTTGTGCCAAACCAGTGCCAGGTGCTGCCAGAGGGATAACAGGGACCCCTGATGGATCGTGGTGCTGCAAATCCTGGCCACACATTTTTCCTCTGATGCCTCTGGGTCAGATGTGTCCCCTGACTTGCTGCAAGGTGTCCTTGTCTAACGTGAACCCGGAGATTCTTTTCCCAATTCTTTCTGCCAGTTGCTATCAGGAGTCTGAATGCCAGAATTTTTCATCAGTTACAAAATTTCTTCAAAAATCTCCTGAAAACTCAGCTTTTCTTCTCTGTGGAGGGTACCAGGAAAAGGAGAAAGCATGAAAGACCCGTACTGACCTTATTGTTATCAATTTCAGAATGTGTTTATGTGCTTTAACTGCTGGAAATAATAAATAAGGTAATTCAAAATCTGCTTAAATCAGTGAGTGTTCTGGGTCATAAGGAACCTCTAAAGGTTTCAATGTGCTGCTCAACACAGAATCAACTTCTACAGAGTGCCCAGGGAGCTTTGGAGTGCCCATCCCTGCAGGTGGCACCTGGAGGTGGCACTCAGTGACAGGGTGGGCACAGGGCACAGCTGGGACTCGATGGGCTGGGAGGGCTTTTCCAACCTCAGGAATTCTGGGATTCTGGATTGCCCTGCTCAGGGAAGTGTCCACAGCCTTTCTGGGCCCTGTCCCAGCGATTTCTCTCTCACATCAGGGACTTCTTTTGTTTTGTTTACATCCTGTTGGAATTCCTTTCCCTGCAGCTTGTGTCCTTTGCTCTTTATTTTTCCATCTGCACCTCTGAGAAGAGCAGGGCTTCATCTTCTCTGCAGCTTCTTTTTTGCACCTGAGCTCAGCTTTCTAGAGAAGTTACATGAGGGCTGGTTAAATCCTGCTTTCTCCATGTATTCTCTTTACTGGATTACGTGGAAAAAGAGTATTCCCAGCTTTTGTGAGGAGACATTCTCAAGATTTTTTTTTCCCATTACAATTTTCCCAACTGAAAACTCCGGGAACAAAAATGAGCTGATCAGCTGAGCTATTTTGTGTAGATAATTCTGGCCCAAACATTTCACACAGATAATTCTGACTCATTTAATTCTTCACTATGTAATATCTCTGATATCTGGGGAGTTGTCCTGGTTGTTTCTGGAAGTGTAAATAGGAGTTTGGCTGCCTTGTCCAGTGGTGATTGCACTGCTAATTTAGCAAACTGATTGGTTTGGCTTTGGCCCAATTAGTGCTCCGAGAAAATACCTGGGAATGGTTTGGGAGACAGGATGTGCTCCCATTCAGCAGCATGGATGAGATTGAATCAGATTTGGCTTTTTTCACTCTTATCTGCCAACACAGCTCCACCTTTGCTCCCTCAGACACCTCCATAGCCTCTTATCTCACCCCTGCTTAAAGCAACATAAACCCCTGGTCTGCAACTCAGCCCTTACCTTGTTGCAGTTAATTTGAAGTGGCAAAAAAATCACTGTGTGTAAACTACTTATGTCTTGAAACCAAGAGAAAGTCCCCACAAGACTCAGGGCCAGATGCTCTGCAGTGTGACCTGGACATCCTGCACTGCTTGGTCTCAAGGCTGCAGAACCATTTCTGGTTTTATTTAACGTGGCAGATGGAGCTTGGTGGTGAGGCTGGTGCACGCTCCAGCAGGGGAAAAATTTGGAAATCAAGGCAGGCAGCTTATCAAAGTCTGTGAGTCCAGTTAGGTCACCAGAGAGGAGAGAAATGCACGCTCTCAGAAGGAGCTGTTGTCACCAATTTTCATGCTGGCAGGAGAAGCCAGCCCCTCTCTCCTTGCTGTTTTCTATCCCAGCTCTGTTCCTGTTCTTTCCCCCCATTTTTCCCCAAAGTCGGGGTGTTTTCACTTGAATCTTCATCCTTGGCATAGCCAAATTCAATATTTTCCTGCACTGCTGAACAGCCTTGAGGCAGCCTCGTGCCTGAATATTCACAGAGCTCCTTGGGCAGGTGCTGGAACCACCTTGACTGCGCCAGCACTCTCTGACAGCTCCCTTGCTTTGATCAATGAACTCTCATAAATATAAGGCAGAGGAATGATGGAGAGGAATATTTTTGGTCAGAAAGGAAGGACTTGATTCAATCAAGATGCTGAAGCAGTCGAGTGAAACCAATAACTTATGCAATGATCTAAGGCTGAGGACCAAGGCCAAGAGCTTCCAGCGCTTTGCTACCAAAAGGGGCAGAAGAGTTTCTATGTTGATAAAAACCTTGGATTTGATCAGTTTAAGGTTAGAGGATTTCAGATGACTTGGAGAGTGTTCGCTTCTGCTCTGCAGAACGTTGTTTGCACTGAATAACCTTTCCCTAGGTCAGGATGGTCACTGGCTGGGGAAAGCCCCGGCACTGGCGCCCTGGGTTGGGTTTGGGTTTGCTACGCTGCAAATATTCACACACTCCTGACTGCACTCACACTGATTTTGCAGCTTCCTTGGGCTGCAAAATTTTGAGAGAACAGCTCAAATCCCACTGGTAAAGACGAGATGTTTGAGCTGAGTGGAACTGTCAATTCCTATTTTTTTTCCCCAAAAATACAGACTACAGGGAACAGAACGACTTTGGAGTATGGATATGTGATTCCTCCTGCCCTCCAATTCTTGAAAGAAGAATGAAAAAAATGTCAGAAACTTCCCTCCTGAAATGATATTCTTTTCTTCACTCAGTTTCCAGCCAATCTGGCTGCCCCCAGGTCACAGACATTGCCCAAGCATATTGGTTTGCTTGCTGCTATTACTGTTGCACAAAGCTAAAGAAGGGGTTGAAAAGACTGGAAATATTGAAAGAGAGAAGAATTATAATTACTTTTTAAATCTGGTAATGGAGATTTCTTTCTTGACAACTTCCTTACAGTCAAGGGAGGATTTTGATGGCTTTTGCTTCTATTTCAGGAGAGCAGGATGCTCTGCTCCTCCTTTACGAAAATCAGGCAGGATTTTAATTTTTACACATATGAGAAGAAAAATTACTGAAATGTTTCACATGGATGATGGATAAACAACATTTCTGTGGTTTCTGCTGTCCCTCATGGTGGTGACTTGCTGGATGTTCAGAGTTTTCTGCTGGTTGAGGTGGCCTAAGAGGCAAACCCAAACTCTGGCATCCAAATGTTGCCTCAAATAAAATCTCAGGGGCCAGGCAATTAACCCTCCTACAATTAGTTTATCTCAACAGCTTTTGTGTTCTTTCCATGCTGCTCCTTCTCCATTTTTGCAGGTGATACTGGGATTTTGGCTGCTTTATTTAGGCTAAATAATGAGGCCATCACTGCCTTCATCCCTTTTCCCTGCCAAAAGAAGTCACAGTGAAATACAAAGACCTGGTTTCTTGCTGATGATTTCCCCTTTTGTGCAGTTCGTAGACCACAGAAGAGAAAATAACTGAGAAATCAGGCTGGAAGTGACATTCAGAAAAAAAAAAACAACTCCATAATTTCAGCTGGGTCAGTGCTTGGTTTCAGGCTGTGGTGTTTTGATAACCTGGGAATGGTGAGTTCACAATGGCACTTTAGCAATGTTTCCTAAGGAAATGAGCTTTATCCATCACCCTGTCTGGCCTCCTCTGAATCACTTCTCTAACTGGGGCTGGTATTTAGGCTTTTGGATCTCTTTCAGGACCTCAGTGAGATTTTGGACCCCTCTGAAATGGGAAATTTCTACCAATGTCATGAAAACAGGCTGAGTTACCACACCATTGGATGCCAAAAAATCCATCTCTGTAAGAGGGAGCTACAAGAAATGTTTCTTTTTTTTCATGAGTTTCTTTTTTTTCATGAATGCTGCTGCTCCCAAAGCTCCAGCCAAATATTTTTTCAAATCACTATTCCCCTCTGTGTCCCTGTGAAGTATTTTCAAAAGGAAAAATCCCTGCTCCTGCTTTGTATGCTTGGATTTTCCAGGCTGCATCTGCCTGATTCTCGTTTTCCATGCAGGGATTTCCACCTTCAGCCACAGCTTAGTTTAGGTTAGGTTTTGTGGGTTTTTCCACAAAACAATTGGAGTGCAAGGAAATCAAACTGACTCAACTCGTGCTTTTTATTTTTAAGTAAAAGTTTGAGTAAACATATGTTTGGTTTCAATCCAGATTTTTTTTTTACTTTTGTTTAATCTGAATGAAAAACCTCAGGTTTTTTTCTGCAATAAGCATCAGCTCCATAGGATTTTATACTCATTTTATACCCATCTAAGAAGTTGTTCAAGGATGTATTCATGCACGGACATTTCAGACCCAACAAGAGTAGAAATAGAAGTTAAAACCACGAAAAAACATTTCCATGTTAACAAATAACAACATTTTCTCTTGAAATAAGCAATTCAGTGGTGTCTAAATTACCATTCCTGTGTTATTTCACTTAAGAGACATAATATAGTAAATAGATCCATAAATTTGTTTGCAAAAATCTCAAAGGAGTTGCTGTGAAATTGCTCTAATTGCTCTAATTGACATTATCCTTTTCTATAGGGACATAAGTAGTGAGAAAAAAAAAGGAATTAGAAGCACGGAAATATTTTGTGTAAATTGAATTTGATTTGACCAACAGCATTTTCCTTTTTTAAGGGAAAATACATTTAATTTCAAACTGTCAAAAATGTTTTATTTAGGCTGTGAAATGCTGAAATTTGGGTACTTTTAACAATAGTTTCATAATTCAGATTTGCACTTCTTTTTCACAGTAATATTTTACCCAACTTTAGGAAACAAAGTTGTACAGAAGAATTGAATAAAGTCAAAATGGAGGGATTATGTGAAGGACTCTGTAATCCCTATTTGGGGTGAAGTAGGGGTTTTCTGCTTGTTTTTCTTATTTTGCTAAGAAGTATAAAAGACTTTTTGATTGCCCTTGATTTTTCCTGTAGGCTTTTCTAATCTGGCTAAAAATAATCCATCATTCCCCAGGATTTTTCCATGCACGAGTCACCAGTTTCCTCTCTAAAAATAAGGTCCTTTGAGGGCTAACTGGAACCTTTTGGAAAAAGTAGAAAGATTTGGCAGTGCTGGACTATCCCATTACCCCAGATTGCAACATCCAATTTCTTGCAAATATCTAAGGGAGTCTTTGATTCTGGGTGGCTGAATGGAGAGTTTGCATAAAAATAAAATGGTTTTGTGGAATTCTGTTTTATTTCTACAGTATGGATGGATGTCAGCAGAAGAGGCCACACTGGTGTTACGTTTTTTAAATAATTGAGATTTTGGATGGTACATTCAGCTTGCAAAGCCCATCTATCCTTTCTGGAGCAGGCAAAGCTCAGCAGGAGCACAAATAATTCAAAGCTTTCGTAGCCTTCAGATGTCTTGAGAGAAAAAAGGGGAGTTTCTGCTTTTTCCATCTCTCCTGAGTTGTGGAGGGGAAGTGAAATGACCGAGGTGCCTTTCAGGGATGTGGCCATGGACAGCAGAAATCCAGATTGCTCTTGTTAGAGCTGCCAGCGAGCCAAGGAAAGTGCTGCACTAAAATGGGAATTTCTTGTCTTTTTTAGACAGGTACAGACTCATTTAAAGAAATAGTTGATAAAGGAGCTGACCTAATAAAGAGAAAGCAGTAAACAAAAACTTGTGCTCATGGAGGGGAGCTTTTGATAAATGAATAGACTGGTAATGACAACGGGCTTCTTGTGCATCCAAACCCAAAATTACATGGAGAACTGAGGTGGTAAAAATAGACATTGGCTGCTTCAGAGCAGCCTTTAGTGCATGAAATAAGGCCTGAACATTTGCAAACAAATGAGGCTGTGTGTTGGGAAGGTTTCTGGTTTTCTCCTGTGTAAAGAGAACTCATTAGAACATTTCAGATTACCCAAAGGCCCATCCGTGAGGTGGAGGCCAGTGGCAGAATGGAAATGCTTTTCTAGGAATGATCATGGAATCTCCGAATCATTTGGGTTGGAAAAGACCTCCAGTATCCCAGAGTCCCAGCTGTGACACGTCCCCACCTTGTCACTGAGTGCCACCTCCAGGTGACACCTCCAGGGATGGGCAGCCCCTTCCAGCCCTGACCACCCTTTCCATGGGGAAATTGCCCCTGGGGTCCAACCTGAAGGGACTGATGGGGCTTTTTCCACCCTCCCTGATGCCCAAGCACCATGAGAGCCCACCTGGATGGTGTAAAGGTGGGACTGGTGGCTTTGTAGATGCCCAGACTTTCTCAATACGGACAAGTTGCAAGTGAGATCTTCCAGATCAGAGCACGTTCCATGGCAGAAATGCACCTGGATTGATTTTTAGTGGCGTGGCAAAAGCTTCAGAGGGCCTTTCCTGGAGGTCTGGTTGTGCTCTGGTTTGCATTGAAGCATCAGAGGACATGGATGTGCAGGAAAGAAATGAGGAAGCTGGAATGCCCAAGGTTTGGGGGAATTGTGGGCAGAGTGAAATATTTGGGGCTGTAATTTGTATGTTTTAACAGAGAGAAGGAGAAAGTGCAGAGAAACAGCTGGTGAGGA
>VYXF01007857.1:96441-108426 GCA_013397295.1 Polioptila caerulea | reverse complement strand
CTTCTTTTTCCCTCTCTCTCCTCTTCCCTCTCCTTTTCTCCCTTTCCCTTTTTCCCTCATTCCCCTCATTCCCCACTGATCCACATCCCATTGTGATTCCTCAACACTCAGAAATGCCAGTCCTTCCCCTCATCCTCCCCCCAGCAGATTCTGCTGTTTCAGTTCCCCAACATCCCTGGCTATATTTAGCCAATTTGTCTAACTGAGTAGGGGAAAAAAAAAAAATCCTTTACTTTCTGTAGGGAATACCAGCAAAGCAGCAAATATTGCCATGGCAACGAGCCTCTCAATCCATCAGGCTCCTGCAGTATCTAATACATAATCTGGAAGGCAGGGACTGGTGTGGAAAAATGAACATAACATATTGGCACTTCAGGATTTAATATCCCTTCCCCGTGACCTTAATTTGCTCACCTTATTTGGGGTAATTATCCAATTTTGGAGAGAAACTTCTCTTTTATTTGGCTTTCCCGAGGAAAGCCAATGTGTGATCTGCCTTCATTAAAATGCAACTTTTGACTTTTTCCCCACAAACATGCCACAAAATGGGAGTTTCTATAGTAACACACAATGCAGGCTCAATTTGAAATTATAATCTTTTGATAAAAATGAGTTTCCCCCAGCCCCCTTCTCTATATATTTTCTTTTTCTTAAAAATTTGGTTTTGCCACTCTGGTTTACCTCTTCTGTGTTCCTAAGGAAGTTTGAAAAGAGTTCCTTAAAATTGAGAAGCACTGCTGAACTTATAATTACACATTCCTACCCCTCATTTTCATTTGTACATTATAAATGTTGTATGACTTGGTAGCTTTTTCACCTCCTCTTATTCTTCAATTATTAAATTTGTTTACTATAACTGTTGTATCCCATGGGAAAAAGAGAAGTGCATTGCAAGGATTGTTAGAAAGACCTTTATCAAGTTTAATGATAGGCCTTGGCTTTTTAATCTGTTTTTTTAGACAAATTCTGTTATGGGGTCTGTTTATCATTCATTCAATTAGAAAATTTTGAAGGAAATTAATCCCTGACCAGTTTCAATAACATTTAAGAAGCATTTCCAGGCCTTCTGCTGCTGTGTGGGAAGATGTAGATCCATAAAATCTTTTGTCAAGGCTTTGGAAGTGGAAGTGGGAGGGAAGGAGAAGAGAAGGATTTGATTGGAGCTGAGGTGTCCAAAATAGGAGCCTGCAGGAGTGAAATGTTTCACAGAGAGCCAACCTGACCTTAAACTTTTCCAGGAAATCCACAACTTTTCTGGATTAATTCTTGTTCCCTGATATACCTGACTAGCAATCAGTGAGGTCACACCTCATTGGGATCTACCCACTCAAAATTATTGGGATAAAAAAAAATGTAACAGCATTCATGAACCTCTCCCTTTCCTTTTCATGTCATGATCATGGGCACCTGATCAAATTAGGAGGCAGAGAAACAGTAGGAGTTTTTCTGTTCACTTTCAGGGGGGTTGTATGGTGCTTTTCAAGACTTCACTTTGAAACATTGCAGCCCAGCACACATGATTGAATGGATTCTAAAAATACACAGCCTTCACCCACCAATTAGTGCACCAGCATGAGTTACTTGTGCCTTAAATAGTAATACTCCCCTAAATAATAATGTTATCACCAAAAAGACACTCAACTGCATGCAAGAGCAATATGCCATAAGAAGCTAACTTAGCAGGAGGTCTGGAGATAGTTCTGTTCTACTTTATTTGAAAAAAACCAAACAAAACAAAAAAAGAAAAAAAGCAGGAAAATTTGAGAGTACACCATCCAAGAGATCTCAGAGGAAATTATTCTTTACCTGTCTTATTGAAAAGTACTACTCAAACAATACTGAAACACAGAGCAGAAGAAGAAATTTAAACTGCCACCCAAACTGTCAAGTGAAAGTATAGGTTTTCAACCTCAACAAAAATGTGCCATATCTAAGGACAGGGAATGATGTTGTTTGTTGTCCTTCGGTTTGCAGGTAGGTGAGCAAATGTTTCATGACACATGACATGACTTCATTGTGTAGGATCCCGGGAGAAACAGGAATCCTGTGATGTAGAGAGAGCAGGCTCAGCCTGACAATGATAAATATGTCAGACTCTGACAATCATTGTGTGATTTAGCTCTTGTGAATGAAGGAAAATGGTAATTGAAAGTGTCATGATTTGGAAGCATAATCATCCCCCCATCACTCATCCTCAGGCACTGGGAGGAGAGCAAAGCTTCCCTTTGCTCCATGTGTGAAGTGTGAGCTGCCTGAAGACATGGCTGGATACTTGGAGTCCGGCAGGAGGGTCAGATCTGACCTCCCAGATCATGGAATCACAGAATCCTTAAAGCTGGAAAAGATTTCCAATATCACAGAGTCCCAGCTGTGCCCTGTGCCCACCTTGGCACTGAGTGCCACCTCCAGGTGCCACCTGCAGGGATGGGCACTCCAAAGCTCCCTGGGCAGCCCCTGCCAAGGCCTGGCCACCCTTGCCATGGGCAAATTGCTCCTGGGGTCCCCCCTGAGCCTGCCCTGGCCCAGCCTGAGGCCGTTCCCTCTCCTGCTGGCCCTGTCCCTGTTCCCAGAGCCCGACCCCCCCTCCCTGCCCCTCCTGGCAGGAGCTGTGCAGAGCCACAAGGGCCCCCCTGAGCCTCCTTTGCTGCAGCCTCAGCCCCTTCCCAGCTCCCTCAGCCCCTCCTGGGGCTCCAGCCCCTTCCCAGCTCCCTCAGGGATTCTCCAGCCCCTTCCCAGCTCCCTCAGGGATTCTCCAGCCCCTTCCCAGCTCCCTGCCCTGCCCTGGACACGCTCCAGCCCCTCCAGGTCTCTCCTGCACTGAGGATTTCAGGTGCCTCAGCTCCTCAGTGTTAGGGGGGCAAGGAGAAGTGCACCTATCTGAGGTACTTCACCACCAGCTGTGCTGGAATCACCTGTGTCTGCTCTGAAGGAACACAGGGTTTTATTTTGGGTGAACATTTCTGTTTTCCACTATTTTTCTTACAGGTGTGTGGATTAATAAATGTACTTATGAAGCGTGAGGATGACAAAGTGGGGGGAGTTCAGCAAAGAACAACCAGGACTGGAGGCCCTGGATGCTGATGTGGATTATAAAATCTAACAGGGTGATTAGAGAGAGGTTCTGCAAGCTGGCAAATGTTTGAAGAAGGGAGATAGGGGAATTATTTAGGAAGAAAGAGCAATCTCTCATTACACGGCAGAATTTCGGTGCGGCGCTAACAGGGAGGATCAGCAGGTGAACACAGCTGTGTCCTCCTTTTCCCACGGAGAGAGCAGCCTGTGAGACACTCCTGGGCAGGAACAGCAAAGGGAGTAATGCTGAAGTCGGGGATTCACTGATTTTTGAGGAGCAGAACAGCCCCATTGTGCAATCCCTGCCATCCCTGGCTCTGAAAACAGAGCTGGACTCCCTCCGAGAGGACAGACTTTGCAGGTCTCTGCCTTCTTGTTGGTTTATATTTTAACAGCTGTCTCACTATTGGCAATGACTCTCACTGGAGTCTTTCTGCTTTTCTCCTCCACGTAGTTCAAGATATTTTATGGTGAAAGGAATAGTGGTAAATAAAGTTAGAAGAGGCTGAGCTGTGAGCACGGGCAGCCACTCAGCAGCAACACACTTGGAATTAATGTGTTCTGTGCACACACTTCCAGGCATTATTTGCCTTTAATACGGGGAATATTGTCCCTGTTATCCCCTGTCCAGTGCTTGGAGAGCAATGAAGGCAGGTGAAAAACACAGGGAGAGCATAGTCCAGCTTTAGGGATTAATTTAATACCTGATTAAAAGGCAATTAAAAGACATCTGTCCAAAACACCCTGATAAAACCTTTCTCTCATTGTTTATATTGGAAAGTGCAACTGGGCCCTTTTTTCAACAAAATTGGATATTTCTCTTTCACATCAAATAGTTTATCTTGCCATGCTCTGTGATATTTTCCAGTCATTGATTCTGGACGCCTTTGCAAACAGTTTTCAAAGTGTAAGGTTTTAAAAATCCAATATTTTATGGTACTACCTGTTTAACAGCTGTACTTGTACATCTCAAATGCTTGTTTTTTTACTGGATTGTTTTCCCCTTAGCTGTTGACCAGCATTCTTTGCTGTCCCTCACATTCTATTTCCTAGAACTAAAATCCATTATGGTCTCTTTTCTGCTTGATAAGGATGATCCAGGACAGAAAAGTTTCTACAGCTTTCAGAAACATTGATCCTTTCTTTCACCTTTGAATCTGTGGAGACAATTGATTAGACATTTTTAATGACTTTTTTATCCTGAGTGAATATGAACTCCCTGCTCTCTGCAGGTGGAAGCTGCTCTTCCAGCACTGCACAATGTTCACCTCACCAGCTGGAGAAGTTGGTTGGCACCTGATGTTAAATAAATGTAGAAAAAGCTCTGCATTACAAGAGCCCTAAAATTATGAAACCAAGCCCCAGATTGAATCATGGGATGGTTTGGGCTGGCAGAGACCTTAAAGTTCATCCAGTGCCACCCCCTGCCATGGGCTGTGGCACCTTCCACTGTCCCAGGGTGCTCCAAGCTGGATTTGAACACTTCCAGGCATAGATCTGAACACTTCCAGGGATAGTTAAGGGGACATTTCTCCCTGGCCCACGATTGAACATAAATTTATTATCTGGGTATGATGAGAAAATGATGTCTCATTAAAGGCTTAAACCACTTAACTGACATTTTTTACCAGATCCTCAAAATCTTCAAAATCTGGTCCTTAGAATCTGAAGTGACTTCAGCTTTCAATATCAAATTTCTCCACATGCTTAAATTAATTATAATTTCCAATCCCCCTGGGCATATATTTGCCCTCTGAAGACCATCTCATTCCTAAATGTATCTCATACCAAAATTCAGCCAGAGTCACAGATTTTCCCTTCAGAAGATGTTGCAATAGGACCATGGATTGGGATCTGTAGAGAGCAGTGTCCTGGGAAGTTGGGAAAGTGTTTTATCTAAAAGCTTTGTACCTAAACAACTCAGATGCAGCATGGAAACAAATCCCACTTTGCCCTGGGAAGGATGGGACTGGAAAATCCAGCTTGACTCTCCTGTGGGACATAGGAACACAAAGGAATACTGAGAATTTTGAAATAGTGGCAGCCTGACTGCAGCCTCTGTTTTAGAAGTGGCTGATTTAGCAATGGGTGACCTGGAGCTAGTAAAAATAAGGGAAAATATATATAAAGGTGGAAGGAACAGGAAATACTCTGTTTCAAGAAGTTCAGTGTAGCCTATATGCAATCACCGTTCCTTACTAGAAAATCAGAAATTCTTGCTTCATTCATAATTCAGCTCTTGGTTATCTCATCCCTGAGATTTGGAATTTAATTTTCACTAAGATTTTTAGCTTAGCCAAGGAATATTAGCAGTGCTATCAAAATTTAATAAGTTTTTGAAAAATCCAAGCTTCTAGAATCAAATGACTTTGTGAGAGTCTTGGTTTTCATTTGGGGAAAAAACCCAATTTTTGTCCTTCACACTTGCAGAGAAAAAGTAAAGATAAGACCCTCAAAAGCTCAGAGAATGCCAAGAAAATTCTCTTCACAATGTTATGTACCCAGGCCTGCAAAAGCTGTCAATCATCTTCCTGCCTAAGACAAATTTTCTTTGTTAATTATTGCATAAATAAGTTCACAGCTCTTCTAGGCCCCTGTCAGTTCATCACTTAGACAATAAAATTCTCAGTTTCCTGCATAATGAATTCCTGCTTTAGAATTTCATTCTCCCCTCAAAACCTGACCTTTGCCACAAAGTATAAACTGTTTTTTCATTTAATAACAGCAATGTTCTTTCTGTTCTTTTCATTGTATGCATCAGCTACTTTCTGCTGAAACAACCAAAACAGCAACAATAATGAAATCATACACATTCTGATTACTTGTAATTCAAATTTGATCAAAGATTTAGGGAGTTAAGCAGGAAATAAATGTTATCAACCTACATAAACAGTGTTGAATCAACAATAATTAGATGTATCACTTACATCTGTAACTTAATATTTGGTACAAAGCTTCTTTCCCAGTAATAACTGTTACAACAGAACATGAGATAAGGAAAATGCATATTGTGGGAAAACCAGCCTTCCTATTCTGCTCTTGGCACACCTCATAAAAAAGGATAACCAGAGGATAGCTGGATATTTTCAAAATAAATGACTCCCCTAGGCACGGGTAAATGTCTTTCTTGAATGACTTTTCCAAGTGCTTTGGAGTTTTTGCTTTTGAATTTTGCATTTTAAGAATCTTTGTAACAAATGGGTGGCACTTGGTACCAGTGTAAAAGGTTGAACTGGAAGTTTGTCCTTAGAAATGCATTCTGAGAGCCAATATTCAGTGCTCTGGGCTGAGGAGATGAAAGTCAGGCTTCGGGATGAGCTCTACAAGGTCGGATTCTGCACCTGCCTGAGGGGTTTGGTGCTCACACGGGGCAGCACCACTGACCTCTGGTGTGATCATAAAAGGGCTGAAATCACAGAATCATAAAATGGCCTCAAAGATCATCACATTCCACCAGGGACCCCTCCCACTGTCCCAGGCTGCTCCAGCCCCAATGTCCAGCCTGGCCTGGGACACTGCCAGGNCTGCAAGGCCACCCTGAGCTCAGCCCAAAGCTTCTCCTGTGCAGCTGAACAATCCCAGCTGTGCCAGCCTTTCCTGCCAGCAGAGCTGCTCCATCCTCTGCCCATCCTGCTGCCCCCTCTGGGCTCTCTGCAGCAGCTCCAGCTCCTTTTTGTATCCCAAATTCAGGGCTGGGGCAGCTCTGCAGCTGGGGGCTCACCTGAGCAGGGCACAGGACAGAGTCTCCCCCTAAATCCCTGCCAACAATTCAGTAGATGGAGCCCAGGAAAGTGAACAAAAGGCAGATAAAAGGTGTTGTACTGGAGGGAAAGAAGGTGGAAGAAGGAATGTTACAATGCTCTATAGCAAGAGAGAAGGTTGGATATGTAGTCACTCTAATGTACCAAATGTTTTTCTTACATGTCATGAAACACTAATTCAAAATAATCAGAACTGCTCAAAAAATTCCAGACCACCTTGGCACGTGTAAATTTGGAAATGCTGTGACTTCCAAGTAACTCAAAGCAGAATCAGAATTTTTTTCTCTTTATAAACTCTCCCTGCAAGTCTGAGAGAGCAATAGGGACACTTCAGGTTCAGACACTGCAGACAAGAAAAAGAAACCTTTAGGGAAAAGCACTTCATGATAAACCGACTCTCTCCTGGAGTTTGCCTGCTCCTGAAATTCCTTCAGGTTGGCTTATATTCTTTCTACCCCCCCTGAGTAAAATTCGTGGCATCCATAATTCAGAAGGTTTTATTTGGAGTCATCTGAGGTCTCAGTATTCATTATTTCACTGTCTGTGGAAATACATCCTCGGACATTTGGAGCTCACATTTTTGTAACAAATGAAGGAACATCCTTATTTTAAACCAGCTCTGCTGCCTCTGGCTGTCCTCAGGCAGGTGTGTCTGTGGAGTGACTGGGCAGCAGAGCAAACAGAGCTGGCCACTGCCGTGTCCCTGCTGCTGGAGCAGATCTTAATGGGATGTCAGTGGCAAAAATCCAGCCCTGCCCATTTTCCATCCCAGCCTGGAGCTTCCCTCTGCTCGTGTCACACATCCCATGGCACATGACATCCACGTTTCTGCAAAGCTGAGAACTTTGACATCCTCAAAATGGCTTTTCTTAAATACACCAACATATTTGGCTACTCATTAAATATCTTGTAGTGCTCATTCCACAGAGCATTCCCAATGCGGATCATTCCTGAGGACTGGATGGTTCTGTAGGGGATGTTTCTCTAAATAAATTTTTAATATTGGCCAAACAGGTCAGGATAAACATTTGAGTCCTTCCTCTGCTGTTAAATATTTGCTCTCCTACGTTCCCTGCTGGGCTTTAACCATTTGCAGGCCTGGTGATGGCATTTGGGCTAAAAATGATCACTGGGGCATGGGGAGCTTGAGAACAACAGGGGGAGAAGAAAACAAAAGTTGCAAGGAAAATAATTTCATTCTTGGCTTCATGGATATGCTCAGCTTTTAAGTATTCTGAGGTTATATGAGGAAAATTGACTAATTCAGGCTATAAAGAAATTTTAAAATGCATATGGATTTTAAGGCATTATAAAGGAGTTCTTGGACAGTTCCCTGTGGCTCAGTGTAATTGTGGTGGCTTTCTATTAATTCTGTGCAAGAGTTGTAAAATAATAACTTGAGGCAAAGAATGGTGTTATTTGGTATTCATTTCTGCTTCTATATCAGCTCCTAGGGACTATCCTGAAAAATTTAGCAGAACATTTCTTGCTAGTTTGTATTTTAACTGTTATATTAAAATGATTTTCCTCCTCACTTTTTTTTTTTTTTTTTAACTTTCAAGGAAAACAGATCTCAAGTACAAAGCTCTGTCATGATACCTCATCTCTTTCCATCACCATAAAAGTTCTATGGAAAGTGGACAGAAAATAAAATAATGCAATTTTTTCCTTACCAATCTTCCCTATTTTTTGACAGAGCCTCTGAGAATGCTGAGAATGGAAATGCAAAATGTGAGAAAAATACAGATTGTTATTCCTGCTGGCAAAAAAAGCCAAACCAAAAACAAAAAAAAAAAACCAGCCTTGGAACAACCTCTGCAGCAGCGTTCCCTCAGTCTCCCTCTTGCTGTGTGGTGTGATGTGAATCTCAGGTCCAGGGGCTTTGATTCATGCAGAAACATCCAGAAAATCTTTATGGAGGAGAAGGGGCAGAGAGCAGTGCTTGGCAACTTCAGCAGGGTGTTCTGGTAGAGAGAAAATACAGAGCAGTGGAGGGAAGGGGATTGATTTTTCCTGGGGCTGTGCAAAGATGTGAACAGAGGGAGGAGAGGAGAGCAGCTCTTGGGCGAAACAGGAAGGCAGGTAATAATTCTGTTATATTGGTGCTGTGATCAAGCCATTTCTCTCATTCTTTAAAAGCCTCTCAGGCCTTGAATGCCCTTCTTTATTTTCTCAGTTCCAAGAAAAAGGCCCTGCAGTCCAAGCCAGAGGCCTGCCCTACTCCATTTATCTCATTTTACTCTTCACCAGCTTTAAAATGAGCACCGTGGTACAGTCACTAAGAATTTCATTTACACCTTGCAATGCCGCCTAGGATTTATTAAAAATATTTTAAAATGCCACGAAATTATCTGAAAATTTCGTAAAAGCATCAAGTTTCATAAAATTTCATAGAAGCACCAAGTATGAAAAAAATCCACAAAGCAGCAGTAAACCCTTTCAGCATCATTGTGTCTCAAGGAACTCGGGTGAAATAATTGGCAGGACAAACACACATCCTGAAGGAGCTGCACAGGGCACTCCTGGGCTTGTTCCCAATCAGTTCCAAAGTGTTCTGGAGGCTTCTCCTCTGACTCTCCAGGGCACTCAGAGGGTCAGATTGCTTTCTCCTAACACCTTTTGGTAATATTCCTTCACCTGGTTTCAGGTAAGGAGATACAGGGGATGATTTCAAAAAAGAGCAAAGGGATTTGGGAGAGTAAAAAGTCAGGGAAGTGCTGCCCTAGGAACAGGCTCTGTGTACACAAACAGAAAAAAGTAACTGGAAAGAAATTTCTGCTATAGATAAGTTGTGCATATCTGTGTTTCTGTCTTTCTGTAGTCTCTGGTTAAGCAGAGTGAAATATTTCTCCCTTTTGAGTAATTCATTTAAGCTTCCAAAGGCTTTGGAGCTGATAAATTTTGGGTGAGATGCAGTGGTCTACCAGGATTTCACCCTAAATGGTCTCCAGACATTGTCCACAAATAAATTATCCAGCCTGAGTCTCCCAGCTACAAAAGCTTGCAGCCACTACTCCATTACCAGGATCCCAAAATATAGCAGAAATACAAAAAATACAAAAAAAAAAAGCAAAAATACATTTCTTGCTGGACAGCACATTTAAGACAACACAAACTGCTCACAAATCAGAGAAACCAACTGAAAGCTTTCCAGATACATCTCTGGGCACAATTCCTGTTGGATGAATGTGGCACAGGCAAGAATCCTGCATAATTGCACTGGATTTAGAGTGACCTTCTATAAGCTTGTAAAGGAACACATGAATCAAGTAAATTAGGCACTTATTAAATCCACAATTAGTTACATTCTATTTAAAAACCCCCTCAGGCTCACAAAGTCAAACATGGAGCAGGTTCTTTGCTGGATTTAAGCCCAAATAAATGTGATTTAATCAGTGCTTGAAGAAAATAGCAGCCCTTGTTCTGGGGATTCCTATTTTCTTTTTTTTTTTTTTTTTTTTTTAGGAGTGGAATAATTTATGATGAATTTGGGAGTGAAGACAGGGCTGAATGAGATCCCTGGATGCAAGCACTGCATTCTGGGTTTGTGGCATGATGAGGAGGAGGGGGATAGATGGAAAAAGAAAGTGGTTGAACTTCCTATTTGTACTCACTCATCGACTCTGTCAATTTGGCCATCTCTGTTTCTCTTTGGGGCTTCTCCTGGGGGAACAGACAAAATGAAAAACAAATATATATATATATGTAAGATAGAAACAGAAATACATCTGAGTGCAAGTGGCAATGTGAGGGGAGGACATTCATCCATTACATATTTCTATTTTATTTAGGGATTTAACTTCACTCCTAAATAGCCTGAAGCTCTGTGGGCTTTTTTTTTTTTTCCCTTGTAATTTCTCAATTTTTCCTACTATGAAGGAGTGTGAAGCTTGTATTTATTTATCTGTGTGTATCTAGCTGGAGAAATTGAAATTATTCAAAGTGATAACGGAGGAGGAAACCCTCCTCTGTTTTTCACTCTCTGCTAAAACACTCAAGTGTGTTAGGCCTTCCTGACAAAAGAGCAACCCACAAACCACTTACACTTCAGCAGAAAAGCACTTATTTGGAATTAAATAGATTTTATATGGGAGCTGGGGCGTGTGCTGAGGCATTGGGCTGACACTGAGAAGAACTGAGACACTTGAGGGACTCTCAATCAAACCTGCTGGTCTTTGTCTCTTGTTCCTTGCATTTTTTTTTTCTTCAATTTAATGGGTTTTCTTTCCATTTTAGACACTTGTAGCTGCTGTAGCCAAGACAAAGGCTTGGTCAATCAAGAGCCCTTGAATTTGGTGAAAATCCAATATCCCACAGCACAGCTCAACCAGAGCAGTGGAGGCTGGGCCTGATCTCCTGATTTCTGAGACAAAGTTTGGGCTGAATGCAAACTGCAGGGCCCTCGAAACTCTAATTAGGTGGTTTTGAGAGAAAGTGGTGGGGTTGTTGTGACCCCTCTGATTCCTCTGGTGACTGAGCCCCATCTCCCAAGCCCTGCACCAGTGTCAAGGCTGTGAGAGTGGCTCTCCTGGCACATCTCAGCAGATGTCAGCTCTTTCTTCCTCAAAAAACCTCAGCAAGGGAGAGAATCTCCACAAAAATATGACTTTAATGGGCAGTATCCCCAAACAGAAGCTCCTTATCTCAGCTCTGGGACAAAGTGCAGGTTTTTGGGCAAAGTGACCTCCAGTAGCTTCTGGAATGGCTGGGGACAGGAGTCAGTCACATTTCTCTTTGGTTGAATCTGTGCTAAAAAAGCACTGGAGAAAGGCACAGGCTGAGAATTGTCCCTGCCAGATGTGATTTGGCAGAAAAATGAGGTTTTCCAAGGCCCTTTGGGTGTGACATGAGCAGACCCTGCTGCAGGGCTGCCAGGCTGCTCAAGGGATACCCCCCTGCTTTATCCAGGAGGATAAAGGATCATTTCCTAACTCCAGAGCAGCTGAAGTCTGTCCACATCTGCCTTGGAATCCCAGGATCCCTGAGGTTGGAAAAGACCTCCAGGATCATCAAGTCCAAGCTGTGACCAGTCATTCATTTCCATTCCCTAAATGCATTAGGAACAGAGAGTCACTAAAAGGAACTGAAGGGATAAAAGGAAATATTGATACAAATATTTTTATCTCCAATGTGAATCAAGACAGAATCCTCT
>VYXF01007857.1:76362-96054 GCA_013397295.1 Polioptila caerulea | reverse complement strand
AGGGCTTCCCCAGCCCCTCCCCGGCTCCCTCAGGGATTCTCCAGCCCCTTCCCAGCTCCCTCAGGGATTCTCCAGCCCCTTCCCAGCTCCCTCAGGGATTCTCCAGCCCCTTCCCAGCTCCCTCATCTTTCCCTCACAGCCTCTCCTCTCTCCTAAGTATCTTATCCCAGTCATGGGTTTTGTCTGGTTACAAAATCTAAAGAAATATTTTTTATACCAAACAAGCCACTACTTGCACTTCGAAAAGTTGGACTTCTACTGAAAAAAAACCAAAAAACCTCAAATGTCACAGTGATAGTTCCTATTGGCATTCATGAAACAAGCAGATAATGCTTTAGAACTGCATTCATACAGCCCTGAGAGCATTTTATATGAAAAGAAAGGTTTAAGGTTATGTCCTGGATCTGAGTGAGGACAATGCCCTAAGCCATGCTGATAATGTAGCATCCAGCATCAGATTCATGCTTTGCTATGAAAGGGAAAAAAAGGAAGAGAGGAAGAAAGGAGTAGCACAAGACCGTAATTTTTTACAAAACAAAAAAGTCCTCTATGAAAGTTTTTTTTTTTGCATGGCATTAATCATCAAAGGAAAGCACAGCACTCTGAAAACCATCAGGAATTTATGTCTGTGGTGATTTATTATGTGACCTTAAAATACCTCCTTTTGCTACAGAACTCAGACTTTATCAGGAGTGAACAGTTGGGAAAAATCAGTTTGAGCCCTGCAGATGGTGGGCTGGATTTATTAGACTAATAACAAATTGATATTAAATATTATTACTTTGCCCTTGCTTATTATTAAATATTTTTTACTAATGATGAAGTCTCTCATGACAAAGGAGACTTGAATGGCATTTCATTTTAAAGTAAAAGTATTAAATATAATATCTAAGGACAAATTTAGATGTTTTTGAGTTTATTTTACTTTTCTTAAAAGAAATGCCCAAGACTACTGAAGTTCTGGTCTTCTTCAGTAGATAAAAGTATGTTTGCATGCATGTAATTTCTGAATTTTTTTTTTAAATTACATCAAATTTCCATGGTTTTTTATTGAAAAAATTAATCTTTGATACTGTTATCAATGAACTTAAGACTCTATGAAATTATTATATAAAATTTTGTCCATTTCCCTTTCTCTAATGATCACAAGGATGTGCACACATACACCCATAAAGGCCTGGAAATTAGGAAAATTTTTCCACTCATCTGTTTCTTCAAAATGGAATTTTTTAAGGGAGCTAGAACACCTCTAAGAAATTTGTTTTTTGATGGCAGATAAAGAAGGAATTCCATCCTCTCTGACAGAATGAGTTCTAGCAGATTAACTCGGGGGAGAATCAAACATTAAAACATACTTTTGTTCCTGATTTTAGCAGATGTGAGTCTGAACACAGACTGACAGCAGAGTGAGATTTGCTGCCTTCAAAAAAACCCCAAAATCCAAACCACAAAACAAAACAACAACAAAAGCAAACAACAAAACGAAACAAGATTAAAAAAAGCAAACAACACCCGTGTTTCATTTCAGGACAGGAGTTGCCTTTAAGGGCTGACTGTGGTTGTATTTCCTCTGGAGATTACTGGGTAAACAAGAATTGCCACCTCAGAAAACACAGCAAGCAAAGCAGGACTCATTTTTTATCTCTCCTAACACAGTGATGCTCATATTTTAGGTTTTTTCATGGCTCTGTAGTCAGCATGGAGTGATTTCTGCAGGGAATTGTGAATCCAGGGGCTGTTGCTGCCAGTGCCTGCCCTGAGGTGAAGAACCCAAATCTTCCACAAACTCACAGGAGCAGCAGAGCCAGACCCTGTGATGTCTCACATGGTCACTGACTTCCCGGGTGCCTAAAAAGCAGCAAATTCTGCTTTTCATACTTGAAATGATGCGAGCTTTCCAAAGTCCCAGCAATAGGGAATGTTGTGGTGCAAGGAGGGATGAGTGAAATTTAAGTGAAGCATGATAACTTCAGCTAGCAAAAAGGGCCATTTAAAATGCTGCTTTGTACTTTTTGCATTGTTTGTGAGGGCTTTCATTCAACTGAGGGTGTAAGAAAGAAGATGCAAAGTGTCATTTTCTAATGTTGTTTTCTTTTTTTTTTTCTTTAAGCTATTTCCTTTCTATCAACTTCCTTCAGACAAAAGAGTGGTTGGTCAGTCCTACAATATCTGAGGCTGTGGTGTCCTGCCTTGCACTGAATTTAATCTCAAATTATTATCATGCTGTTGCAACATCTATGGGTTTAAAGGGGAAACACAGAAAGTGTGGCCTTCACGTCACTCTTTCCCTTCTCAGCCAAAGAAAATCAGGCACTTTTGGATAAAACTCTCCTCGTTTGACATCCTGTGCTGCAGAGTCTGCCATGGTTCTGTCAGAGGGGTACGAGAAGGCATCAGGAGTGCCAACCAGGCAGCACAAAAATAACATTTCCAATGTCAAGCAGGAGAAGATTGAATCAAATTCCAGATAGGAATCAAAACATTGAGTTCCTAGGTCACTTGTCTCGTAATGGAATATTCCTGCACTAGACAGTGGATGAACTTCTTGTGATTTTTCTAATGGAAGGACAAGGGCACATCCTGAAGCTCTCTCCCCAGTGGTTGTTGGCTTCATCTGGTACTAATTAATGAGATCATTAAATTTATTTTCACAGGGTTCCAGGATGGGTCAGGCTGGAGGGAACCACAGAAGGTCACTGGTGCCACCTCCCTGCTCCAGCAGGGCCATCCCAGGGCACAGGGCACAGCAGTGTGTCCAGAGGGCTCTGGGACATCCCAGAGAGGAGACCACAGCCCCTGTCTGGGCTCTGCTCAGGGCTGGGCACTGCCCAGGGCAGAAGTTTTGCCTCCTGTGCAGGGGAATTGCTGGGCTCAGTCCCTGCCCGGGGCTCTGGGGCCATTGCTGGGCCTGGAGCAGAGCCTGGGCCCTGCTCTGCCCCTCCTGCACCCAGGGACAGACTGGGATGGACTGGGATGGACTGGGACACACAGGGACAGACTGGGATGGACAGGGACAGACTGGGACAGACAGGGACAGACTGGGATGGACTGGGACAGACTGGGACAGACTGGGACACAGAGGGACAGACTGGGACAGACTGGGACAGACAGGGACAGACTGGGACACACAGGGACAGACTGGGACAGACTGGGACAGACTGGGACACCCAGGGACACCCAGGGCTGAGGGCCCCTCTCAGCTGGGGCTCCTCTCCAGCCTGAGCAGCCCCAGCTCCCTCAGCCTCTCCTGGGCACGGAGCTGCTCCAGGCCCTTCCTCAGCCCCAGGAGCTCCTGGCCCTGCTGTGCTGAGGAGCCAGAGCTGGACACAGCAGCCCAGAGGAGCCCCCAGGGCTGGGCACAGGGGCAGGATCACCCCTGACCTGCTGGGAATGCTCATCCCGATGCTCCCCAGGATCCCATTGCCTTCCTGCCCCCAGGACACTCTGCTGCCTCAGGGACAGCTCAGGGTCCCTCAGACTCCCACATCCTTCCCCAGCAGGTCACCCCCAGCCTGTGCTGGTGCCTGGGGTTCTTCTCTCTCAGGTGAAGGAGCTGACTTTGCCCTGGTGGAATTTCAGACAATTCTTCTCTGCCCATCTCTCCAATCTGTCAAGGTCCCTCTGAAAGCCTGCACAGCCTTCAGGGGAGTTTTTCTTTTCTGATTCCTCCATCTCTGGTACTTCCATCAGCTCACAAGTGCCGGGGTTCACCACCACACCGGGAATCTGCTGAAGCAATCCAGAACTTTGGCTAAAATTTCTAACAGTATTTCATCAGCTGTGGATCAGAACTCACATCCATTATATCCATTACACATCATTTTATGAAGCTTTCTTACTTTTGAAGTAGCAAATCCCTGTAATTCAATTGACACATCCTTGAAGGCAATAGCTCCTCAATCACTAAGTACAAATTCAATGAGCAAGAAGCAAAGAAGAACCTCCTTGGAAATTTTAGCTCAGAGTAATTTATCTTGGGATATCTTCAATTACTTTTCAAACTACACAAAAATGGTTTCATGTTCGAAACATTATTAAGTGGGAATAATAGAATTTAATTTTATGGAGTGTCTTTCCTCCTTGTGACATCTCCAACTGCTTTGCAGTAATGAATTAGACACAGGTTCTGGGGCGATGGTGTGTAGGCAAATGCAGCTCTCATTATGTGCTATTCATTCCAGCAATAGCCTACACTCAGCTCTCAAAAGCAGGGCTTATTTTAGGTGGAGAGGGAAGAAGCTGGAGCTGGAGCTCTTCCTTTGGAAAAACGCCGTAGGAACTTCCATTTCTATCTGCAAACATATCCAACAAAGGAAAAAAATAGCTTAATAGCCCATCTTCAGGGCTTTGAACAATGAGATACTCTGTGTTATTGCATTATTTTACTATTACTAGAATTCAGGCTTTATGCAAGGCCTGCCTAAGCCTGTGGGAGTTGCCTTTCCTGCCTCCCTGCCCCCAAATAAGAAATAATCCATATCTAGTTTATTTTTCCTTTTCTGTCTTGTCTGTCCCAAGAAAGAAAGTTTGTCCCAACTGCCTTTTTTTTCTGGTTTTCCAGAATTAAGTGTTGAGGCAGGGCCTATAAAGACAATTTTGTGCAGGACCCAGCACTGTATGATCTCCAGCAAATTGGCTTCATCCTCAGCCTCAAAGCTGAGCACTAATCTGCACTCCCTTGCAGTGATCCCAGCACTTGAATGGCTCAGAATGTATTTTATAGGAATACCCTGCGCTCGGCACAAGAGGTGATTTCAATTTGCATCAGCTGGAATGAGCTTAAAATACAATATTTGAATAGATGGAGTGAGCAGAGTTCAAGGAGGGAGTGCCTGAGCTGGGTTCACCCGGGTTATGGAGCAGCAGGGGTGAGTTGGGCTCATTAATGTGTTCAGACCTCATAAAACACTCTCAGGAGCTCTAAGATGTCTTACATGGAGGAAATTTGCATTAGCAGCAGGAGGAACTGAATTTATTTCCCTGGGTTCTAGAATCAAGGGGGTTTTTTACATTTCTCATAATTTTTGGTGAACTTACTCATCGTTCACACTTGGTCTGTGAAATATGTACGGAAAAAATCTCGGGTTTTTTCCAGGCAGAAAATCAAGCAGCAGTTCTAGAGGAGCTTGTCAGGTCCCCTCAGGCTCAAGGGACAAAGCTCACAGAATTTTGGGTTAAACTCATTGCAAATGCAGTGTCATTCTCTAAATAGGAGGAACAAATATTCACATATTAAACAGTGGGGATGGTGTGTGGTAGTTCTGTGTAGGAAATCCTTTTAGGAGCAGAATCAGCAGATAAATGTTACTGTCTGCTGTGCAGTAAACAGGAACAGTTTTTAATGCTCTTGTATGTACCAGACCATGAATAAATAAAATATAATTTCAACAAGATAAGGAGGAAAAAAAAAAGAGTATTTGCAGGAGAGAGAATATTCATATCTATGAAAAAAAAAAGACAGAGAGAGAGACAGACTTTATGGTTTTGACATTTGAAGTAAGATCTAAGCAAGTCTCAGGTTTTCAGTTTTACTTAACCTGAAGAACTTCACAATTTTAGACTATAAAATTCTATTGCAGAGAACATGAAACTGAAAACTTCTTAAAAAATCCTGCCTCTGGAAACCTCAGAGCTGTAGGAATTTGAGTATCCTTAACTTACAGGGGCAGGAGATGCAGATTATTTTAGCAACAATTCTGGCTTAGGTTAATAAAATAAATGAATTTGGGCATCTACAGAACCAAAGTGGGAGCAAAGCAATGCTGTGGTGTGATTACATGATTAAAGGCAGCTGTATTTTCTTAGTTCCTTTGCTGTAGAGGTTGAACTCTAACAGCTGAATTTTCCTCTCCCACTACAAAAATCCCACAGAGAGTCAAAAGATTTATTTGATTCCCTCAGATTCCAGTAAAAATACATCTATTCCAAGACAATGAGTTGGGCTGACTGAACCCCATGAGAGCTTCCACTCCTGTGTTTTCCAGCCAACAAGCTGCATGCTCTGCCTGCTTTTGAGAAGCTCAGCTTGGGTGTTCTGACAAATTATGGATGCAGGTAATTGCAGTGGAGGATTTCAGTCTTAAACCCAGCATTTCCTGCCTGCACTGTGAAATTAAGCAAGTGTAAGTTCATCCTGGAAATCAAGGAGAATATCCTGGCAACAAGGTGAGGCAGGGATGCTACACTGAGAAGGTTTGAAAGCTTTTTACTTAGGCTTGGACAAAGCAGCATAAATTACATCTCAGCAAAAGGTCTCCAAGGCAGAGTGGATAATCTTATGTATGCTCTGCCATGGAAATCTGCAGGCTGCAGGTGGGGTGGCTGTGTGCAGTTAATGCATGGTGAAAAGCTCTATTTTCAGTGGAAATGTTCTTACCTATGCAGAGACCTTTGGATCAAACTCCTAAGAAACTGCTGCTTGTCTTTTTAGGGCATAAATCATGAATATATTCTGAATTGTAATAGGAGAAATGTAAGTTACTTTGAGATAACAGCAGCTTGTTTTAAAAGAAGTGTTGGTAGAAACCCAAAAGAGGAGATTCTTTATAGACTTAAAAATGCTTATCCAATCTTTCCAGCTGTTAATAATGCATGTGTAGGGTTTTTTACGGGCTCATTGCTTCTGTGCCCCCCAAAGGGAAAATCTCAACTGGTTGTTGGTATTCTTGTAGCATTAAATTCCAGATTTCAATAAGAATCACTTTAAGAATATTTACAGACTGAGGATTTCCAATGAAAAATATAAGTAGAAGCACTACCTGAACTAATCTAGAAACCATTATTTAAACTATTAAAGAGAATAATGATCTAATAAAAGATGTTTTGTTTATTACTTGCCTTGATGCATTATAAAAATAACTCATAACTGCACAGAGCAGATCAAACATCTCAAACCTGAACCTATTTCCTCGGGTACCTTGTGAGACTTAAATGATGAACACAGAACAAGGGGAACTGACATTTTTCTTTGTTTTGTGCTGTGATCATGTTCCCTCAATGAAAGTTCTTAAACAAGAACTGTCTGCAGTGTCAGGTTTGGCTCCAATTGAATAATACCAAAGTGTCTCACACAGTTTCCAATTTTAGCAACCTTTTGTTGTTAAATCTATCTCCAAAAAAAAAAAAAACCAAAAATCTTCAAAAGCCATGAGATGTTGGAAAAGAACAAGCAATGTGTCAGATGAATGCAAAAATGCTAATAATGATAATCCCTCCCTGTCCTACTGAAAAATACCTGAAAATACCTCCCATTTACTACTCCCTGAGAGAAAATCAAATTTTTTGTTGCTTGCGCAGAACTTTTTGGGCCAAACTGAAAAAGTAATAAAAAAGAGAAGTGCTGAGGTAAAGCAGCTTTTGGTTTACCTTCATCATTAACTTTTCAGAGCTAATGGAGGCAATAATAGGATCTGCAGCAGAAACAGCGTGAGTGTGGATATTTGGACATAGCCTTGGGGTGCGTGTCCCTGAGTTCAGCCCAGTGAAAATTTGGATGTTTTTTGGGTTCCCTGTGATGCTTTAAGTTTGAGCTTTTCTATTTTTCAGACCCTGGGCTGTTTTGGGGGCAGTTTTGGGTTTCACATTCAGTGCTCCTGAGCTCTCCTCACACAGCAGGGACACAAAACAATTCCTGCTCCAGCTCGGCACCAAGGACAACTTTGAGGCCCAGAACAAAGCCAAGGGTGAAGGCAGAAGGCAAAGCAAGGAGGATGGAGCTTCCTAAGCTGCAGCTGGAATTGGACCCTGAACTGCAATGTGCTGCTGGAGCAGAACTTCTCCAAGTGGGAGCCCTGGGGGCCGGGCGTCCATTCTGGGCCCATTTTGGGCTGCCCTTGGCTGTGGCCCAGCCGGGCTCTGGTGCTGCCCAGGTGTGTCCAGGGAGGCCTTGGAATAAATCCCAGCTTTATCCTTTGGGCTCTGGCTGGGCTCTGCTCCAGCTCAGCCCCAAGAAGGCTTCACCTGTAGCATCAACAGAGGGAAACCAGCACCTCCACAGGGGAGTTACCCAGGGGTCTCATACAAAGGAATCACTGGGGGAAGTGCTCAGCTCATTAAGGATGGAATTGAGATGATTAAATGTGACTAAATAAGTGTTAAATGGGTAACACAGGGGGTGTGAGGCTGCCTCTCTCCAAAATCCCTGAGTTATTGTGCTCCTTGTGCCCTGCCAAAGGTCTGCTCCCACCCCTCACCTCCTGTTCTCCTCTCCCCCACCTTCAGCCTCTTCATTCCCTTCTCTCTTTTCTTACCCAGCCCATCACCTTTCCTAAAACAGTCCCCCTTTCCTTTTCTCTCCATCTAACTTTATCCCTCACCTCTCCCCTGCCTCTCTTCACACTCCCACACTCCCCAAGGAGCAGGTGTGGAAGGAGCGTGCGGCTCGGAGCTGTCACAGGAGCATCCTCCCGCTCTGCCCCAGTCCCACACGTGGGATTATCCTCCCCAAGCATCCTGCACAGCCTCGGGGCAGAGGCTGCACTGCCTGAACCCCACGGCTCTGTCACAGCATCACCTCCTCACTTCAGACTGGGGAGATATTTTAGTAATTAATGTGTGCAAGAAATTATCTCAGAATCACAGAATGGGTTTGATGCCTTAAGTTTTGGCTTTTCTATTTTTCAGACCCTGGGCTGTTTTGGGGGGCAGTTTTAGGTTTCACATTCAGTGCTCCTGAGCTCTCCTCACACAGCAGGGACACAAAACAATTCCTGCTCCAGCTCGGCACCAAGGACAACTTTGAGGCCCAGAACAAAGCCAAGGGTGAAGGCAGAAGGCAAAGCAAGGAGGATGGAGCTTCCTAAGCTGCAGCTGGAATTGGCCCCTGAACTGCAATGTGCTGCTGGAGCAGAACTTCTCCAAGTGGGAGCCCTGGGGGCCGGGCGTCCATTCTGGGCCCATTTTGGGCTGCCCTTGGCTGTGGCCCANCCATGAGAAGAGACACCTTCCACTGTTCCACCTTCCACTGCTCCAGCCCCAATGTCCAGCCTGGCCTGGGACACTGCCAGGGATGGAGCAGCCAAAACTTCTCTGGGCACCCTGTGCCAGACCCTGCCCACCCTCATAGAGAATTTCTTCCTAATATCTAATCCAACACTACTCTCTGCCAGTCTGAAGCCATTCCCTGTGTCCTGTCCCTCCATCCCTTGGGAATTGTCTCTCTCCAGCTTTCCTGGGGCTCCTTCAGGCCCTGCAAGGCCACCCTGAGCTCAGCCCAAAGCTTCTCCTGTGCAGCTGAACAATCCCAGCTGTGCCAGCCTTTCCTGCCAGCAGAGCTGCTCCATCCTCTGCCCATCCTGCTGCCTCCTCTGGGCTCTCTGCAGCAGCTCCAGCTCCTCCCTGTCCTGGGCCCAGGCCTGGGGCAGCTCTGCACTGGGGGCTCACCCGAGGGCTGATATGCAGTATATATAATGTATCATAGATACAGATGAATTGTGTTGTAAATGACAGGGAAATGTGAGCTGTTCAGTCAGAAAAAAAGCAGAACAGGATGAAATTCATGGCCCTGTGGCTCTCCTGGTGTTCAGACCAAGCTGACCAAGCTGTGACTGCTCCTGGAGGCTCCCACTTGCCATCAGCTGAGGATAGAGACAGAATCCACATTTTCTGTCCAAAGCAGCCCCAGGGGCTGTTCCCTGCGAGGGAATGCCAGCTCAGCACAGTGAGAGGCTGCCTGGAGATCCCCAGGGAGCCTCAGGAAGCACAATCCCTGTTAACAAGTCAATTATTCTACAGGAGCCTTGTCCTGGTGCTGTTTCTGCTGCAGCTCTTCACCTCAGCAGGTTTTGTGCCGTGCAGACGTGTGATGTGTCTGGGGGATCGGGATATATTTTAAGGATATATTTTAACTGGAATTTCCAGACAAGCTCTGGGTGAGTCAGACTAAAGATTTACACGTCGGGCACAGCAAATCTGTGTTCTTCAGGCAGTGCAGCTGATGGCACTTCCACTGTGCAGAATGTGCTTTAGAAACAGTGCCCTGTAATGGAGATATTTCAAACTGTGCTAACTCGAGTCCTTCCTGAGTTAAAACACCTCCAAAATAATGGATAATGCCAGTGATTAAAGGTCAGCTCATGGAGCTGGCCACTGCTGCTGCTTTTAATCAGTTGTGAAGTGTTAATAATAATAAAATATTCATAGCTGTAAACTTATAATGTGAAAAATTATGTGCTGAAATGGAGATAAAGCTTTTTATTCCATTGCAGACAACAAGCAGAGATGGGGGAGGCTTCTGGCAGCTCCTCAGAGGAGCCACCTCTGCAGCTCCCCACCAAAACCTTGCCATGCAAACCCGAACCCAGTACAAGCTCCATTGTCTCCTGCATTTTAAAATTATGAGGAAGCTCAATTTTAATCAGAATTACGAGTATATATCCTGAGAGCTGGTTTGTGAAATTTTAACCAACAGTGAATGTAATCAGAGGAGGTACTTAATTTGTTTCTCCATTTTTAAAAATCCTTCTTATTTCCTATTGTAATGCTGTCTTTTCTCCTCCCAAAATTCTAGATTATGTCCAGAATTCATTCAGTTGTGTGCAAACCTGGTTAATAAAAAGATAAGCACCTGACAGCTCTTGTGCTGTCCTATTAACATAAGTGTTCTACCACTCTGCAGACTGGATGTGATGGCACAAAAATCTCCTGAGTTTTGCAGCCTGACTTGATTTTAATGTCTGCTGCATAATTCTCAAATGTTTAACACTTCAGAAAACTCTGTGTGATTTGAGGGTAAATTAATCTTTACTCACTGAAAACGGGAGCAAGATTTAGGTAAGATATTTTGCCATTTCTCGATGCCTTTTAATTAGAATTCCTTCTTGTTTGTTTTGAAAAATTCAAAGCTCTGCTTCTAGGCATTTGTACTAGAAGAGATCAGTTCCAGGCTTTCCAAACCATTCCATGGAACAGCTCGTTTGGCTTTGCAAAGCCTGGATGTGCAGCTTTATGGATCATTTTTCACCTCTTTCCCTCTTTTTACTGTATCTTTCCAGCACAATTTCAGCTGCAGAACCTGGAGAATGTGATCCAACGCAGGCAGGAAAACTCTGACAGTGAAATTATGTGCGGGCAGACCCATTATCCATCTTCATGGAGCTCTGCTGGATGTGTCCAGACCAGGGGAAGGCTCAGTCTAGACAGAGATGTCTCAGTGCAGGGCCAGGGCTTAAAGCTCAAAAATTCCTTCCAGGCTCTTCTCTGGTGTTTGAGAAGCCTCAAATTAAAGTGACAACCTTAGTTTGCATTCTACTGAAGAGAAATCTCCTTTTCTGCCTTTATTAGTAATAAGATGTCTTATTCTCCTGTCCACACTCTGAAATCAAGGCTGATGATGCAATTCCTCAGACCAGGACGATTTTCACTTTGCAAAATCATTTGCTATGTAATTATTCGTTTGATGCTGGTGTGAAATGTGGCTACAAAAGGTTTCATAGCAAAAATACTGAAAGAAAAGGATGAGCAACACCAGGATGGGCAGAGGATGGAGCAGCTCTGCTGGCAGGAAAGGCTGGCACAGCTGGGATTGTTCAGCTGCACAGGAGAAGCTTTGGGCTGAGCTCAGGGTGGCCTTGCAGGGCCTGGAGGAGCCCCAGGAAAGCTGGAGAGAGACAATTCCCAAGGGATGCAGGGACAGGACACAGGGAATGGCTTTAAAGTAGGATTGGATGGGATTTGGGGCAGGAATTGTTCCCTGTTCAGGTGGGCAGGGGCTGGCCCAGGGTGGGCAGAGCAGCTGTGGCTGCCCCTGGATCCCTGGCAGTGTCCCAGGCCAGGCTGGACATTGGGGCTGGGGCAGCCTGGGACAGTGGGAGGGGTCTCTGCCATGGCAATTCAGAGTTGAAAGGCTTCATCCAACCCTTCTGGTTTAATCCCACCTGCCCTTTCCATATCCTTCCACTCTTGTGTACAATCTGTCTTGGTGAAAAATTCAACTCACCTTCAACCTATCTAGAAACCTTATAATTCAGTTTTTTATTTGCATTTTTGTTTCTACATCTGAACAAAGTTGCTCATGTAACTCCCAGAAAAAAACTATTTATTGCTGCTTTTTTTTTGCCTTTTTTTACTTCATGTAAAATAAAAGGAAACAAAATTTTTCCTCTCTTATGTTTCCCTGTATTCTAATTTTTATCAAAATTGTTCATTTAAAATTTGGTGCTGCTCTTCACTGTGCCCACAGTCACCACCACTTTGTGGCTTTCACATAATTCCTTTTGGCAGCTTTTACACGGAAATTATGACAAGTCCAAATTTTCCCAGCTACCAAAAGTTCCCTGATCTCAATAATGGTGCTGATTTCTTTAGAAATCAGGCCCTGAGTGTTTTAATAGAATCATTATCCCTGTGTGTTGTCCCAACAACCAGAGCCTTTCAGTGGTTTGGATCCAATTGGAAAATCACATCTCAAATTAGGGTAAATGTGGGGACACATTTACAATTACCATCCCATTACCAACTCCAGTTCCACGCTCATTTAGCCATGTTTTCCCAGCTGAGCCTGCCAGCCAGGGCATTAATTAATATTTTATTCTAATGGGGACACCTGCCCGTTAAGAGCTACCAATTCTTTGTCTACAAAGAAAGCTGTCAGAGGGTAATTTCCTTTTGTTCCCCACTGCTCAGGTCTCTGAAAGACAAATTTTTCATTATCAGACAGAAATGAGACTTTTAGCACCTCTGGATAATTTAAAATTTTCTACTTCGGAATGGTTCCTTTGGTTGGTTTTTGAGGGTTTTTTGTTGGTGTGGTGTTTTGTTGGGTTTTTTTTTGGTCTCTACCTCACTTTTTCCACAAGGTCACCTCATTACCAAAATCACTTATTTTGTGATTTTAGGGAAATTTTAGATTCAGGGAGACAGAAATTATTGACATATTACTAAACTGGCCCAGAAAATTACTTTGGCATGCTCAAATACGTAATTAACAGTCGTCAACAACTACTGGATTTATCACTTCACACTCCAGAAAACGTACAAAGAATGTTTGTAACCTCAGAATATTTAACCTCAGAACTTTGTAATTAACTTTTCCTTGATGGAAAAGAGAAACTCCCCACAGCACGTTTTTGGTGAATAAAATCTTGCTTTAAGATCCTTCAACGAATTCTTCAGCACATCTTTTATTATTACAATTTTAAGTTCTTTTTTCATTCTGCCTGCCACAATGCAGCGCATTCTTTATTACAGATGTTATAGGCATAAAATCTACAATTTTGTAAGTCCTGGTGGCCATCTGAGCTAGAGCAGAGAAATTTGGAGGAGCCACAAACCATCGCCCAGGGATTTATGTCACCCTGTGTCCCCTCTGGCCCTTTTCTTGGTAGATGCACAGGCAAACACAACTTTCTCTGTGTTTGGATTGTACATCGTGATTTAAATCTGATTTCTTTGGTGTTCTCTGCATCCAAAGGTCTCTGATCTCCAGGATGTGTTGGATTTGAAATTTTCAACTTTTCCCTCGCTTCTCCCTCTTGTTGCTGCTGCTGATTTTAGTGAGCCAAAATCTTGGACTCCTCATGACAGTCCCATTGGGGGGGACTTTGTGCAACAGGAGATGAGTGGGGCTGCTCTCTGTGGGAAGAAACATCAGAATTTGGATTTCTGTATTCAGCAGCTCAGTCTGGAGAAGAGGAGGCTCAGGAGGGACCTCACTGCTCTGCACAGCTCCTGCCAGGAGGGGCAGGGAAAAAAACGAGAGGAAATGGCCTGAAATGGCACCAGGAGAGGCTCAGGGGGGAGATTGGGAAAGAAAATTTCCCTGGCAGAGAAGTCAGGCCTTGGGCTGAGCTGCCCAGGGAGGTTTGGGGTGCCTGGAATTGTCCCAGAGCAGTCTGGCTGTGCCCTTGGGGACAGGGTTTGGGTGATGCTGGGCTGGCCCTGGGGGATCCTGGAGGGCTCTTCCAGCCCTGATGGTTTTGGGGTGTCCTGCAGCAGCCAGGCAGCAGAGAATCCTCTTCCTGCCTCGGCCACAGCTCTGTGCTGAGGTTGGGACCTGGGCAGGAATTGGATGCTCCCTCTGAGGGGGTCCCTCCTCTCAGACCCATCTCAGACTGGACACTGCTGGGTGGCTCAGTGGGATGTGGGAGGGAAAGGGAAAAAAATCAGCTTTTGGTGTTTCACTTTAGACCTTGAAAGTCCCAAATGCATCCACTTTGATGGAATAGTATGAAAACAGCTTAATAGGGAGGAGATCTGAATGAAATCACTCCAGAATGAGGTAATGTGCAGTTTCAAGTAGATTACATGGACGTGTGCATCCAAGGAACACTATTTTTTTCTTTTTTAGGGCTTTTTTTTTCCCCAGCCAAAACACTGGCACTTAGATGGATGAATCATTGGTCTTATCTGGCGGTGCTGAAGGAAAATTTAAACTGGTGACTTCTTCTTTGCAGTTTAATGGTGTCATTACAACAAAGATTTGTATTTGATGTGACTGAACAAAAAAGGTCTAATCCCTCATGTTTCGACATATTGATGGTAATAATCTTGTTTGCCAACTTCTGTATTGTTGGGGCTTTTTTTAAAATTTCAACATTTTGAAATGCAATATATTTATAAATAACCTTGTGGCTGTCTTTTTTAATTCTGTTTTTCTGCTGCAACAAGTCTGTTGTGACTCTGGTGTCATTTTTTTACCCCTTCTAGCAGCATTTCTACAGTTTGGAGATCACTTTCGACCCCATTTATCTGCATGGCTGAAGGTTTCAACTGCATTAATTCATTGAAATTTCATTGAAAATTGGCAGCTGGGAAGGAGCCATTGCTATTAAGCACTGGAGGATTCACATGGGACAGTTCCACAGGAATTTGTGCCTTCTGCTGCTCCAAAAAAATTGTCCACAAATGGTGGGGAATATTCAGCTTCAGGGGCTCAAATGGTGAAAGTTCTGTGATTCATTAAATTTCAGCAGCTCCCCTGAAGGTCTCAGTGAGTTGTGATAATCAATAAATTGACCCCAGGGCCCAGTTTCAGCTCTAGGTAAGACTTGTCTTTGGTGTATTTGGTTAAGTTGTAAATTTTTAGGTCTGAGCTGATTTTTTAAAGCAGGGAATGATTTTTATGGAAATGTTTTTGCAAGGAGCTTTGCTTGCACAGCTTCCTGTGGCTGTGCAGCTTTTTCAGGTTTCTCATATTGCTACTACAAAGTTACATCCTCCTTACTCCAGATGTGATAGGGATAACTCCCTGTGTGACTCTCCTGATCAGAATGGTTTGGGTTTAAAAAAACCATGGTTTGTTTTTTAAAAAATTTTTAATAGATGTCTCTCAGAATTTACATCACCCATGGAAAAACGAGTTTGAATTTTCATTTTATCCATCCCCATGTACAGCTGCACAGTAGAAGAATGAGAGGATGAATTTGATGTAAAAAAGGCATTAATTAATTAATCCTTTTCACAACTTAATGGTATTTTGTCCCTTCTTCTGCAATAGTGTAAGTTCCTTATTTTAAGTTCCTTTGGTACTTCCTGGGATGATCTGCTGCTGACTGTACAATGACTGGAGCATTTTTGGCTAAACCAAATTACTGGTGGTCTAAACTCCTTGACAAAGCCTGCTCAGCTGCTTAGCCTTGATTATAGATTTGGGCAGCACTAATTTCTGGATTTAGTCAGCAATAGTGCAAACCCTCTGCAGTCAGGAATTGCACACCTGTTTCAGCAGCTGCCTGAATGCCACTGGAATGCTTTTGTGGTGCCATCATGAAGGTTTGAATTGATAGAATGCTCCCATTATGGATAGATGGTCCTAAAATGAGAAAACTCCATGAAATGATGAAAATCAGGTGCAGATGGATGGAGGAATGGATGAGGAGAGGCAGGGAACACACCTCGGTGTTTTATCCCGTGTTGTGCACAAAGACCAGTCCAGTTGATTCTGGATCAGAATTATGAAGGGTAATTTTTTTTTTTTCCCCATCAATTTGGGCTTTTTCTGCTCATCAGGACAGCTCCAGACAGATTGTGTGATGACAATCTTCTGTGTGCTGTTTGAATATATAATAGGAACGGGATCCAGCAGCATGTGCATACGTGGTGCAGAACAAAATGTTCTGCAAACCTTGACAGAAAAGTCTGTGTCCTTGCCAGAAATAAATACCCTTGAAAGACATAAAAAGCTGTTAATTTGTGTACAGTCTACCAGGAGGGGGAATTGAGAGGTGAGACAGGGGAGATTTTGTGGCCTCTATTACTTTTTACCACTTTTTTTTTTTTTTTTTTAGATAACCCAGCAAGATCCCCAGTCTCTTTTTGGGAGGATTGCTGAGCTTCCTTCAGGGAATTCATTCATCCCAATCCTTGTGAATTATTTAACTCCTTCAGGGCTGCTCAGAAGAATGTTACTTTGGTTTAACTTTGATTGGAAAAGGCACCTCCTTTTACCTTCTATTTGTGGTTTCTTTTGGCTGTTCTTTCACACCCTGCCAGCCTGGTGAGCACTGTGCAAATTATAAAAATCATTGATCTGCTTTCAACACAGATGGAAACTGGTGGAAAATTCACCCAGGCAGGTGCTGGCACTCTGAAATAAAATGGGAGTTGCTGTCCAGCCAGCTCTGAAAGCACCTTGTGGGACACACCTACTTATTTTGGCACCTAAACACCTCAGAAAGCAACTGTGGCTCTTTTATTTTAAACACTAAAGACATCAGATTAAATTTCTGTAAATGATAATGTAGAAGAACCATGAAAAGGTTGTATTGCTACTCCTGTTAGTACTAAAATACTAATTTTTCAAAGCAAAACCTTTAATCTATACTGTGAACAACACCAAGTGTGCACTGGCAGCGCTGAAAAATGAGTTTGAAATATGTTTTGAGAGGTTTTTAGGCTTTTGTTGCACCCTCTGTGTTACATATTTTATTCTAAGGGCTGTATTTACTTGAGGATCTCTGTACTTGGCTGATAATGCTTCACATTTTAGTGGAAATTACTTCTGGAGTTGCAGTAAAAGCTATCACCTCTGTGGCAACTTCGTGTGTCCCAAGTGAAATGAGGTGTCATATTATGGAATTTATTAGAGTGGATGTGTCTGTGCCAGGGTGTCCTGCTAGGAGGGATCTGTCAACACCTTGTCACATCTCTAACAGGTGCAAAAAGAGCCAATAAAATGATGATACAGCCTTGACAAATGTTCTTTGTTATCACACTTCAGTGTGGATTAGGAAAATTGCATCCTGAATTCCTGTGTTCAGCATTCCTTATCAATTACCCAACCCCATGTCCTGCGTTTTTCTTGCTTGTTGGAAAAAAATCATTAGGTTAAAACATTGATTTTTTTTTTTTCCCAAGCTGGATAAATTAAAATTTAATTGTAGCAAATGCCAGCGATGCTTCCTACTAAGCAAAGATTTCAGAAGCAAAATGGGCCTTTGAAATATCCATTTTATTTTTGCCCCAAAGTCATCTCTTTAGGCTCTGAGCCAAGTATCTGAACTGGCTGGAATAGAAACCAATCCATAGAGCTTTTCCATGAGAGCCCCAAGGTTTCCAATTGTGTCTAAAAATAAATGAAGTGATTGGGATTATGGACAAATCATTCAATTTGGATAAAATAGGGAGAAACACTTCTCCAGATTTTGAGGGGAGAGTAGTTTTGACCTCTAGTCCAAAGACAATTTCACTGAGACCTGTCTGCTATCCCAAAAAAACTTGTATCCATTTTCTAATCAGAAAAAGGGAAAACAGTGCCATGAAAAATTGTAATTCTTTTATCTTTTTGGATGCAGAGAGAACCACAGTGCTGGAACTCGTCTGGAAAGTTTAGTTAATTTTGTTTTAAAAAAACAGAATTACAAGTGTCTGAAGAGAAACTTTTTGCAGTTTTCTTACCTTTTCTTTGGGGAGATTGATTTTATACATTAACCTGGGGTTTTTTAAATGTTTTTTAGGAACTCTTGGTGCTTTATAAATTTTTATTTTTTTTTTAAATTCTCCTGTCTTTGAAGAAAGGACCTAGCCATGGATGGTGACATCATGTTTAGGAGTGTTTCATGTGCAGATTTTTTAAGCCTTTGAGGGTAAATTGCTTTGCAAAGTGAGAGAGATGTTTTACTTTGGTCAAAATTATGATGCATCCCCTCCTAATACTAATTGCTTCTTGTCTGCAAAGGGCAAAATCTTCTATTTGTTCTAGAGCCTTTTGCTGGTTTTCTCTTTTTAAAAATTTTTACTCTAACTTTTCTAGATTTTGCATTTTTGGCTTATTTCTTTTTCAAGACAAAAAAGGATTAATTATCAGAATCACTTATCAATAAATCATTGACTGAAAACAAAAGATATTAAAATAATACCTAAGAAGTGAACCTGAATGAATTTAAGGCAGGAGGAAATCCCTACAAAACCAATGATAATCTAAAATCAGTGATTTCCTCTACTTAGCTATTTTTGGTGGCATTTATTTCCCTGTCATGGTCAGCTCAGTCTTCTGTACACAGTGCTGGTTTATAAGGCAGGTTTGGGATTCAGATGTACCAATCATGGACCAATTCAGAGATTAAAGAATAAAATAATAATAGAAATAGTAATAGTAATAGAAATAGTAATAATAACAATAACAATAATAATAACAACACTACTACTACTAATAAAATAATATGCAGATTGGCTCCTGGTTCTGGTTTTCCTTTTATTGCTCCTCTGGACTGATTTTTTCCCCAGCTTGTGCTCTTGGGTTGTTTTCTGGCTGGAGCTGAGGGCATTCTTTAATTTTGATTAAAACTGGAGGATTACATCTGACTTGCCTGGCATGTGGAGCTCCAGCATTCCAGGGGTTGAAATTATTTGCCATTGCACCACTCTCTCCTAATTTAACTTCCTCCTTCTCGTCAGGCTTTAGAGGGTATTAAAAGTTGGCAGAGTCCACGACTATAACTTGTGCAATAACTTGATAAATAATTCTGACAAATCCACGTCTCCTGCCTACTAATCCCCTTTTTGTGGGAAAAGAACATGAATTTTGCAGCTTAGAATTGCTCCAGCAATGGGAAGGAGATACATTTTTCAGCCTGGGTGGTTTCTCACGTGTCAGTTTTCTTGCTGCTTGCAGAATTAAGACCAGAGTGGATTGTGTTCTGTGATTTTTTGCTTATGGATGAGGGATTTCTTTTGTTTTTTTTTTTTTTCCCTGAGTGTTAACATATTACCTCGTTTCTTCTCTGATCTGCTGACTCAGAATACAAGGGAGTAAAGAGATGTTGCAAGGGTAGGCTTTGATTTATTTATGTTTTGTGGTAGGGAAAAAGGTGTGGTGGCTCCAAAAGCAGCACAGGCAGGCAAGGCCCCAGACAGCTTGAATTCACACTTTTCAAAAGATGTGAAAAACCAGGAGGAGAGCCCTGGAAATCAAAGGTTTCATTCTTCATGCTCCCATTTCGAATAACCTTTCAAATTAGGCTTGGTTTTTTTTTTTCCTGTGATTTCAGTGTCTCCAGTTTTGCTGTCAGCTCTGTCCCAGCCCTTTGGGAGTGACCTCAGGAACAGGCACAGACTGTGGTGGAGGTCAGCCCACCCTCGGAGGCTGAGGAGAATATTTATAACCTCAGAACTAAGCTAATGTCCTGCAAATGGCCCAAGAATCGAAAAGAAAAGCACTTGTGGAACCTAAGGACTAATATTGAATGCAATCAGGGATTTTCTGTTCTCTGCAAACCGTTTATCACTGAACCAGTCAGAATTCTGAGATACAGAATA
>VYXF01007857.1:54804-65987 GCA_013397295.1 Polioptila caerulea | reverse complement strand
TGTTCCAAACCAGCTGGGGCAGTTTCTTTCTCCCTGCCAGGACCCAGCCTCCCTCCAGGCACAGATCTTCTGCTCAGGGCCCACTCAGGCTCCCTGCAGGGCTCAGAACATTCCAGCATCCCCCTGGCAGCTGCTGCAGCCAGCCCAGGAGCCAAGCATTCCCAGCTGGATCCAAGCTGGCCTTTGGCACAGCCAGCAGCCTTGGCACGGCATTCCCAGAGGGAGCCCAGGCCCAGCCATGCCCAGGGCACCTTCCCAGGGAAACTCCCCCTTTGTGCAGGATCCCTGCTCCAGCAGAGCCACCTCTGCCACTGCAGGAGGGCTGCAGCCCCCATGGGATGGCCCTGCCACCAACCCTGAGCCACAGGGCTCCCCTTGGATCCTGACTCTGCCCCTGGCCTTGGCTTCTGCATTGCTGCATTTGGATTGGAGTTCTCCTCATGCACAACTGTTCTTGCTGTGCCCATCTCTCTGCCTGAGAGCCCCTGAATTTCCAAATGCCAATAATGGGGAGGGAGGGGGTTTGCATTCTGCATTCCAAGGGAGCCTCCTGCCTTCCTCAGCACACACCTGGGGATCAAACCAAGACACCCAACTAGTAGTACCTACTCGTAGTTTTCTTTGTCTTTCCTCCTCTGTGGTATTTAGTTGATTTTAAGTCTTTTATCTGTTAGTTTTGTGTCTATTAAAGAAACAATTCAGTCTATAATAGAGCACAGCAGCCATTATTAAAGAGCTGGTGAATGACAGTAGGTTCTGGGGTGCTGGCCACCTCCACAAAGTTACTGCCTGCTGCCAGAGGCCTGGGCAAAGGGCAGGGACTTGTTTAAACCCTCACATCTGTTTGTAACTCTTCCCCATTCCTAACTGCTCATGGGGTCCTGATCCTGGAGTCACTCTGTCAGAGCTCTGGAGTCTTCCTTGGGAAAGGCCTCTCACCTCCTCCTCCTCCTCTTCCTCCTCCTCTTCTTCCTCCTCCTCCTCCAAATGTCTCAGCCAGGCAGCCAAAAGTTTCATTCTCCCTCAGGATCTGCTCCTGGCAGACACAACCAGGCTGCTGGAGCCCACAAGCATCTTGATAGAACATCTGCCCTGCATTCCTGAAATGCTGGACACCTTGAAGAAATGTTTGGCTCAGAGCAATTTCAAACAACTTTGGAAGAATTTAAAGTCGAGGCTCTGTGGTGGCGAAGAGTCATCAGGCACGAGGAAAGGCAGGTGTTGGATCCTTGTTCTCAGGAGTGGGATGCTCTGCTTTTCCCGGGCCTGATTCACATATTCCAATGTGGAATACATGAGATCTAGAGCGTGTTTGGGAATTCTGTTCTCTAGCTGTTTCCAGCCCTTTGTCATTGTAGCCAATTGTTCTTGGTTTTTTTGTTATTCTTGGGTTTTGTAGCCAATTAGTCCTGTTTTGGGGCAATAGTCTGTGTTGCTATTAGAGCTGAACCTGGGTTTTCAGACCTTTTCTTCATTTGAGATCATCGTGGATGCTAAATTTACCCTTTAAAATACTAAACCCATTATCTGACAGAATTGGGCACTCTGCAGACCCAACTGGACACATCCTTCCATGCTGTCAAAGAACCCCTGGTAACTCCTCCTTGGCATGTTTTACAATTAATTTTATAGCCATGAGAAGGTAATTTCTCCTAGACCAGCTTCTCCTGATCCTGATTAGAGCACTGTGGCAGATGGTGTAATGTCTTAACAAAATCAAAATACGTGACCCTCCTCAGCTTCTTTCTTAGCCTGTGTTGATCTCCTGTGGAATGAAATGAGGCAGGTTTGATGCAATGTGCTGTTGATAAAGCCATTTTGGCTTATATTTCCTGGTGCCTAAAGCAGTTTTTATTTTTTAAAGAGCTTAATTAAAGGTGAGTGGTCCATAATTCACCAGTTTCTTTCCCTTATTCTGCCAAACATCCTTCATGTTTAAGACAGGCACCACATGGGTTCTGTCCAGCCTGCTGGGATTTCCCTCATTCTCCATGGATTCTGAGGTAGATTTGGTGTTGTCTCAGACTGTCTTTTAGTGTGTTTTTCAGGTTTCATTGATTTGAGAGCATCAAGATTTTTGTTATGTACTACCCAGTGTTAGGGAAGGATCTTCCCTTTTGGTTTGAATAGCCCCTTGCTCACAACAGGCCTTGATCCTACTTAATATCATCTGTATCTTTCCTTTCTGTTGAGAAGTGGGACAAAGCTCTCCCAAAACTTCCTCTTGCTACTGATCTACTCACAGATAAATTCCTTGCTATTACTGTTGCCTCTTCCAGGCTGAACTTCTCTTTGTTTCTTGGCTTCCAGTGTTAACCCATATTTCCTTCAGGAATTATCTTCAATGTTATGGCACAATCTCTGTGTGCTTTGTTCCTGTGAGGTCAGTGTGAAATTCTCCACTTAGCCCAATTAATCTCTTATCTTTTAATACTTGATATGGGCTCCTCTGAACGTGCCCTTTCTCTGGGGGACAGCTTTCCCGAACTGCTGCAGCTTTCTACAAAGTTCTCCCAAATCCCTATAAATGGCAGCTCCTGGAATCTGTGGGATTCTTCTAATTGCTCACAAGAGTTTGGATTTTCAGGCCCTTTTAGATCAGTGATCTATTTTCCATCCCCAGTGTATTAGCACCTTGTTCCTCTCCTCCCCTGTCACTACCAGGCTCTTGTGTCAAGCCCCTCCCTGTGCAAAATATGTCTGGAAAAGCACAGGACAAACCTTCTGTGCACAGGAGTTGCACCAGGAACTCGTTATCCTGACCATCTCACCTCTTGTCTGTGCTGATGCAAAAATACAGGAAATGAAGGAGAATAATCAGATTTGTTAAATGGATTGACTTCATCCCACTTAAAACCTTTTCATGAATGACTCCAAGCATGGCTGTGATTCCAGGCTATTCCCTTGCCAAAGTCACTGGTGTTTGCACACACCTGGAAACTCAGAATCACTTGGGTTAGAAAAGATTCCCCACCAGTGCCAAGGCCACCATGAACCCACATCCCCGAGAGCCACATCAAAGGGTCTCAAAGATGAAGATGCCTTCATCCCTCCCCTTTCTCTCTGCTGACACTGGCTCTGTGGCATAAGCTTTGCAATCATCCAAAGATGGTAATCCTGATAAAGGCAGCCTGCAAGAATGATGGAGAGTTACTTTTCGTGATGGCCTGGAGTGACAGGATAACAGGGAATGGCTTCAAACTGAATGAGTAGGTTCAGTTTAGATATCAGGAAGGAATTGTTCCCTGTGAGGGTGGGCAGGGGCTGGCACAGGGTGGAATTCCCAGAGCAGCTGTGGCTGCCCCTGGATCCCTGGCAGTGTCCCAGACCAGGCTGGACATTGGGGCTGGAGCAGCCTGGGACAGTGGGAGGGGTCCCTGCCCATGGCAGGGGTGGCACTGGATGGACTTTAAGGTTCCTTCCAACCCAAGCCATTCCATGATTCTCTGATTCCATGATTCCGTGATCTACTGCTTGGTCTTTGAGGTGTGCTGTGTTAAAATGTTCATGCTCTTAATTTAATTTAAATTTAACTCAACTACAACATGTTACATTTAAAACTCCATTCTGTAAATTGTATTTTGTAGCCTTTGAGAGCTGCTGGGCCAGTGCCTTACCAAACAGCTACCCCCAATGAATTCTGCTGCTTTGTTTTAAGGCAGACACTGAATCCTGGGGTGAATTAAAGGTGGGACATTTTCTTGTAGAGAATTGTTAACTTGGGCTCTGAAAGTTGCACAGCAGGGTTACTGTGAGCCTGTTCCTGTGTCTGGAGAAGTCCTGGCTCTTGGTAGGAATAATTCTCCAGGCAACAGCACTGCATTGAAGTTTTGGATATAAATGAAGTCTTTGCACTGCATTTGTTCCATGCTCTGTGTGCCCAAAACAGAGCTGAAGGCCTTTTGTGCATGTGGAATAGTGGGATTTTAATAAATAATAAATACTGCTACTCATTTAATGATTTCTATTAGTCCCTGTCCAGGCACCTTGGGAGAAATTCACACCCTTTCTGAGGGAAAGACTGAAACCCTTCCCTGGAATGTGAGCAGGTTTACAAAGGTGCTGCATTCCCTTGGACTCTGCTGTCTGCACATCATTCTCTCCTCTCTCCATCCCAGCACTACAATTCCAGTGGGAATTGGTCTAGTCTGAGTTTGTGCTTTCTCCAAGCAGACACCTGGACGTGGCTGTGCTGTGCTGGGCTCTTGAGCTGGGTTCATCTCCAGCTTTTGCACAGGGGTGGTTATGTAATGCTGCAGCAGCATGGAGAGGCAGGAGCTGCTCGGTGAGGGAAGTGACAGTGGGATGGAGCACTGAATCCCACGGGAAAGGTGAACAGCCTCAGTTTGGGACAGCTAAAAGAACCAAGGTCTCTAATGGGGATTATTCAGACTCGAGGATAATTGATAATTAGAATGTCCATCAGTGTGTGTGTGTCAGGAGCTGCTGCAGCCCAAGGATTTCATCCAGTGACCTGATAAAAATGTGGATAACTGGGTGCTTAGCATGGGATCCTTGCTTGGTGCAAATAGGTGACTATCCACAGGAGCTGCCCATGCAATTCTTCTTGCATCTCTTTCCATCAGATCTTCTTTTTCTGGCCCTGCCACTGCTGTGGAGCTGAGAGATGCCGTGTGCTGCATCTACTGGGGCTGTGCTAAGCTCCAAATGTTCCTATTTCTGTGGGAGTTGCTAGAGGCAGGAGAAAAATCTCTCTTTCAGATGCCACTTAAGAGTTCAAAATGCTGGAAACTGGGAGAGAACCATTATTTGATTTTGCACTGAATGTGTGCCCACTGAATGCTCCAAGACTTTGCTGGATCTGAGGGAGGATAAACAGAGCCCTGCAGCATCACCCTCCAGGTCCTGTCAGGTTTGTTCCCTAAAATAAACTCTCCTTGTGAGTTTTTTTTTTTAGTAAGGACTCTGTTCTTTCATCTTGGCCCCTTGCCTGTAGAAGGGGCACAGGTCAATAAGGGTTAATTGCTTTTTTGTTTAGAAAATGGCATTTTCTCTCTGCCTGTGGTTTGTGTTCTGAAGGGTTTTCAGCACTTCTTAGCCCCTCAGCCTCATATTTTGAGGACAAAATATTATGTCCTCATATTTTGAGGGCAAAATTTATCATTCCAGGAGGAGACAGAATATATATCCAGTGGGGAAACAACCATTCCAGAACCATTCCAGGTGAGGATTTGTGCTAAAGAATGGAATCTACTCCCTTCTAACCTGAGCAAATTAAAATTTACCTACTCCTCAAAACAAGATAATTCACCCACTTGTTACCATGATTTTATAAGCCTGAGTTTTGTCGTGAATAATTACTGAGGAAAATGGAAGAACACCTTCAGGAGGGACATGGGAAATCCATCCAAGTGTGGAGGGTAACTGTGGTGCATTTTCAGAGACACAGTGGGGATAAAAGGCTTTGTTCAGCAGCCTTGAAAAACTGAATGGGAAAAAAAAGTTGGGTTTTTTTAATTTTTATTTTTCATTTTGCTATATATATAAGAAGCAGGAGTAGGAGCAAAGGGAAAAGAAGATGAGGCAAAGATCAGCCACTTGAGGGGGGATAAATAATGAATATTTAGTTTATTTCAGCACCTGAAACAGCTTTGATGGCTTTGGGTATAGTCTAGAGATGTCTGTAGTCATGAAGCTGAGAGAGAAACTGGGGAAAACAGTTTGTACAAAAGCAGAGTGGAGCAAGGATTTATTTGTTTCAGAATTCCTTGTAATCCTCTTGCTGTGCTTTTAATGGCAAAATGGCAGCTGTTTAATTCAAGTCACTGCTGTAGCAGTTAAGTCAATCAGAAATTTGACTGTCTTAGAGAAAAAAAAAACAACCCTGATTATGTGATAGTTAATGCAGTTAATTCACATTTTCAATTATTATCCCACAAGGATATGCCTATGAGGAAAATATCACTGTGCTGAAGTTCTTCCACAAAGATTGATAGAGATGACAAAATGTAATTAAGGGTTTCAATTTATTCCCACTGAAATGAGCTGGGAAACTCTCAGTCACTTCAAAAGCAGCCGCCACCTTTTATGTTTGGCTGGGATCAAAAATATCCACTTGGAAATATCAGAAGCAAACAAGGAGGGCTCAGAAGAAACTAAAGCAGAATTCCTGGAGAATTTTGTGTTCTCTGTGGGCTCTGGCAGTGCAGAGCTGCTCACACAACAAATATTTGCCAATTGAATGATTAAACTCTTTTATTGATCTTTATTTTGTTGCCAATGACTTAAAAGTTTCTCAAATTACTCCTATTCCAGTGCAGGTGCACATGGAAAGGATAAAATTAAAATATTTAGTGAAAGCAGGAATTTCATAAATATAACACTTCATAAAGGAAAATTCCAAACCCATTCCTGGACTGGGATGCTGTGCACCTACTTTCTGCATGAGAAGGCTTTAGAAATGAAATATAAACCTTCCAGAAATGTGACACAAATCTGAAAAAGATTGCCAAGAAATCATCCAGCGATGGACTGCTCACACAGAAAATCAAGTTATACCCTGAGAATCAGCCAAGTTAGCACCAAGAGACAAGGATGTTCCAAGTGGAAGGAATTATGAAATCTAAAAATTAGAATAACGACCATGAAAACGTTTAAAATCAAACTACATAAAAAATTCCCCTATGGCTGTAACAGGGAAATGATTTATTGTCCTTTTAAGGAAAATAAGAAGGTGGATTTAGGGAACAACAGGCTGATTGACTTTCCTTGACTCCTTGGGAAAACTAGTGAATATATTCTCAAAAAAGCTGTTTCCAGAAAGATGAAATACAAAAACATGGTCAGGGACAGCCAGCTTGGATTTAGAACTGTAGGATGTAGAATAACAGAATGTTTTGGGATAGAAAGGACCTTAAAGCTCACCCAGGTCCACCCCCTGCCATGGGCAGGGACACCTTCCACCTTCCAGGCTGCTCCAAGAAGAAAATCCAACCTGGTTTTGGACACTTCCAGGGGTGGGGAATCCACAGCCTCTCCAGGCAATAAATGTATCCCTGGCTGGCCAATCTGAAAGCTTTTTACCACAAAATGTCTGGATCCGTGGGTGACGGGAGAGCAGCCAGTTTTTAGCAAGATTTTCAACATTATCCCACATTTTTGCTGGCCTAAAAAAAGGGCAAATGCAGGGGATGGGTGGGTTGTGAGGAGAGGTGGGAAATGGGCTTGGTTTTTGAAGGGTCTGCAGATTCAAATCTCACAGCTCCTGGTGCCCCTTGGGGGTTGGTTCCTCTTGGGGCACCAGAGGAATCTCAGCCCCCAGCTGACTCCAAACTGGAGGGAGCAGTGGATGCACAGAGATGTCACTCAGACAAAAAAAAAAGGAAAAATTGTCTGTTAAGAACCTCATGAAGTTGAACAAGGAAAAAAAACCCACCAAGTCCTGCACCTTGGAAAGAGCAGCTCCTGCATCAATGCAGGCTGGGAACCAACCAGCCCAGCCTGGCATAAAATCTGGGAATTCCACAAACCTCCACCTTCACCTGGATCAGCTGTGCAGCCTCCAGCAGTGAAGGCTGAACTTCCACTGGGATGCTTTGGGAAAAATTGGCTGAGGAATCACTCAGACCCCTCTGCTTGGCACCTGTGAAGGAGCTCCAGAGCTCCCTTCTAATCTATCTTTCTATGATTCTGTGAAATTATATAACTACTCTTACATTTGTGTTTTTGTTAGTTTTTTCCTGAGTTCATTTAAGATCCATGATGGGTGTTTAATCAGAGAAATAACGACACATACACTGGACAAGAGTCTTTCCACCTGCACCAAAATCCTGGAAGTTGGGAGGACACACAAGATGAGGTCCCTGTACTTGATTAAATCCTTTCTTACTGGCTCAGAGGAAAGAATCACAGGCAGTATAAAGGTAAAACATTTTATTTTTCAGTTAATTGTATGAACATTTCTACTTGGGGAGAGAAACTTTTAATTTTTTTTTAACTTTTACTTCTAACTGTTCTAATTTTGACCTCTCTACTAATCATTAATTAATTTTTATCCAGCAGCATCAAACTACACTGATCCCATCCTTTTTGCCTCCCACACTGGTTTGTGAGATTGAGCAGAAGTGCTAATTCTAATTTACTGAGTATGGCTTGGATAATTACAATTAGAACTCGAGAGTTAGGTGAAATTTAGGGGTTTTAAAACTGTGTGTGTATGTGGGGTTTTGTTTTGGCTTGCTTTTTGCTCATGTTTTTCCCTGATGGTGCATTTTTACTAATGATGGTCAATTCAGCTGAGGCGAACTCACAAAAATGCAGTTTTCAGACTGTGACTCTGCTGAAATGTGGAATATGTGCTTTGGGTCCAGCCTCACTCAACTTCAGATTTCACTGAAATGAGAAATTCACCTGAAGCCAGAAATTGTTGTGGAAATTTCAAGTTCTTCCTCCGTGTAATTTGCAAGCAGTGAAGTCGGATTTTTCCCCCTCTCCTGCTCACAAGGAGGGCGCCTGAGGCGTTGTTTTCAAGAACAAAATGAAGATTTTTCTTGCCATTTCAGTTGCCACTGTTTGCTCCCACCTTTTCCAACTACACAGCCCAGCTCCTGGGCTGGCTTTTGTCTTGAAATTTCTGGGGTGGCCCTGCCTACACACTTGATGGTTTGAACATCACTTGGCCTTTTAATGAGATTTTTGTGGACTGGTTACTGCCAGAAATTGTCAAGAGCCTGTTAGTGCACTACTTATTTCTGGAAAACTTCATTAAGGGGAAGTAGGAATAAATCTGACTTTTTTTCTGCATTACTAAAAATAATCTGTAAAACATAACAGATGGCTTTAATATTTTTATTTCACCATTTCAGCTGTGCTCACCTCAACCGCTCTTGACTGACGTTCCATGCAGGTGCCAACAGCCTTTAATTTTAAAATAAGCTGCTTCGAAATCTGTTTTCATATTTACTCCCAAACCCATGCTTTGGACCTCAGGCAGGCTGCTCTTAATTAAAGATCCTGCAAAAACACTCAGGCTGCAGTTCCTGGGAAGTGTTTGTGTTGATGCACATCCACCTCTGTTGAAAATGTGCTCTTTAATCCTGGGGAGCTGCAAAAACTCCCATGGGAGCACCACGTGCTTGTGCTTGTGTGGTGGCCAAATGTATCTGACTCCACCTAAAATCATCCCCCTGGGAAAGGATTTGGAGCATTTGTAGAGGTTTCCAGAATGAGTTGTTGGAGCAGCTTCCCTGGCCTTGCTGGCTCTGCTTTTACACCAACACAGCACAAAGGGGAACAAAGTTGAGGCTGGATTATACAAATATTCCTGATGGCAGTCTGAAGGAATGAAGTCATCCTGGGATGTGCTAAGGAAGCTGCATGTCAGACCTCTCTCTCCTACATACCAGCCTGTTTAAAATAAATTTACATTTAAGGTCTGATATGAAACCCCTTGAAGTGAACAGAGAGACTTTAATGCTCTTTGACTAAAATTCATTTAGATCTCATATTTTCTGTGGTTCTATTTCTGTAGCAGCTTGGTGGGTTTTACTATTCCTGAGCATTTCCCGCAAAGCTTCCTCCACTTTCTTTTGTTATTATTATTTCTTCTCATGTTAATATCATAAATCTTTCCTCTGCTGTAATTCTAAGGCCCTACCTGATTTTCCTGCTTAATTCTCATCTAATATTTGAGTTGTGCCCAAATCCACCAGTCTGGCTTCTGAAAGCAGCTGGAATGAAAAACAAACCATGAGTTCTGCTCTTTGCTAACATTATCATCATCATCATCATCATTATTATTATTATTTTCTTTGCATTTTTATGCATTTCTGTTGAAGTTCTGCAGGTAAATTGGCTCCATATCTGCTGTCCTTGTGTCTTACTCCATGGAAGAGCAAAGCTCTTTCCTGCAGCAAACTGCTGGAGTTCAGCATGTCCACACCAGGCATTTGCTGCTTACACACAGAGGGTCCTCTTTCTTTTCTGGAGAACAATTTATAAAAAATTATTATTCAAGGAAAAATATTTTCTCTATACCCAGAAGGCAAAAAACCTTTGGTGGAACTGGGTCAGTGAATTCACTGCTGTGGCTTAGACCACAGATTTGCCACTTGCAAGGGGTAGAAAATAATGATCAGCAACATCCAGATGTCACCAAAATTCCAGGGAGCCATCCCAGAACTGTGGGATGGGCTGTTCCAAATATGGGAGTCTTTATGATCCAATTCTAGGGCTTTTTTTCCCATTCCATTTTTTAAAATGTTGTTTTCCCTTCTCTCTCAACCTCTTCTCTTTCCCACCCCTTCCAAATTTTAACCACCTTATATTTTGATATAGCTTTCCTTCCTCTGGCTAGAAATGAAGAACTCAGCCAGACACAGAATCTGGAACAGCAGCAGAAGTTTAGGGTCACCCTTGCATCTTTAAGTCTTGTTTTAGGGAAAAGTTTTGTGATTGTGAATGTGTGGAGAACATCTACAGAAAATCAATCCTTAATATAATATTGTAAATGTCCAAGGTATAACTACAGTCACCATCATTAGAACATTGCAGATATTGTTGGAATGTTTTCTTGGTCACTACACTGTTCTGTTTGTTTCCCTTGCAGGTTTTAGTGGTAACTTTGGTGTGTTTGGGGGAGGTGGATTAACACTGCTTTGTTTGTAAGCATGGAAGGCTTGGGATGTACTTTATGCTTTTAATGTAATTATGCCTCCTAGATAGAATCCAGCAGCTTCCCAAGGATTGCTCACATCCCTGCGGGATACTCGGCTGAGATAAACATGTATCTAGTTTATTGAACATGATTAACTACCTGAAGGATTGGAATTCCTGTGCAGTGAATCACACCAGCCCTGGATTTGGAGTGGGTTTGGTGGGATGTGCCTGGCTTGCTGGACACACCACACTGGGTGGCACTGATGGGCTGGGATCCAGCTGCCTCCTTCCCCCTGCTCCCCTCTACAAGAGCTGCTGGGTGAAGGTTTGATAATCCCCAGCTCCCATTCAGTGAAGAACTAAATGAGGCATTTTATTTATTTCTCATCTAACAGCTCTGCTCTCCTGCACTCGTAGCAGACAAAGCCACTGGCAAGCCGAGGAGAACACACCAAAGCTGGCACAGCTTCCTTTCCTTTCCTTTCCTTTCCTTTCCTTTCCTTTCCTTTCCTTTCCTTTCCTTTCCTTTCCTTTCCTTTCCTTTCCTTTCCTTTCCTTTCCTTTCC
>VYXF01007857.1:4572-31848 GCA_013397295.1 Polioptila caerulea | reverse complement strand
GGGAGAACTCTCTGAATTCAGCTCCCACTGCTCAGTTTCCATAGTACAGCTGGGGCTGGAGAGTGTCTAGGGCAGGGCAGGGAGCTGGGAAGGGTCTGGAGAATCCCTGAGGGAGCTGGGAAGGGGCTGGAGAATCCCTGAGGGAGCTGGGAAGGGGCTGGAGCCCCAGGAGGGGCTGAGGGAGCTGGGAAGGGGCTGAGGCTGCAGCAAAGGAGGCTCAGGGGGGCCCTTGTGGCTCTGCACAGCTCCTGCCAGGAGGGGCAGGGAGGGGGGGTCGGGCTCTGGGAACAGGGACAGGGCCAGCAGGAGAAGGAATAGTCAAAACCCCTAATGTCCTGCTGAAAACTGGGATTTGGACACGTTGAGGCAGCTTTAGTTTATCTGCAGCTGGCTCAAAAGCCCAGCTCGGTCTGTGGACAGGCCAAGAGTGCAGTTCCAGTCGAGCTTTAATTGTTCCTCACTTTGGAAAAGCCTCTGTGGTTGAGCAGGAATTACCTCTGGTTAGAGGCCCCTCGGGAGCCCCAGCTCTGTGGCGAGGTTGGGTGTAAATTGGTGAGGTTTAAAATCCCCAGGCCTGCCCTCAGTGGGCCCTGGCTGAGGGTTAATTGCTGCCACTAATGAGGGAATGTTTGGGTACAGCTGCAGGACTTGCTCCGCGTGCCATTTGTATCACACAAGATGACTTGGTTTGCACTCAGTAGGGAAATAAAAAAAAAAGAGACTGATTGTCAATTTATGGGGCTTTTCAACTCACATTCATTGCTAGAGACATATTAACTCTCCTAATTAGCTGGGGATAAAAATCTGTTAGCAGAGACTTTCTCACTGGCCTGGCGAGTTCAGCAGAACTTTGCAGTTCCTGCTTTTCTCTGTCTCCTTTTTGTGAACTGTCAGAATTTCCCCTCACCTCTCTGTGGTCGTCTCTTTTATGGTTTATATCGATTCCTTTTACTGGCTGGCTATATTTAACTCCCTTTGATAAAGTGTTTCTTCAGTGGGGCTGAGATGAGTTAAATGTTAAGGATTTATGACCTTGCTCATTTTTTTTTTTCTCAGTTCCTTGGGAAGATTTATGAAGTATTTTATCATCTCTGAAATGCTCTTGATTGTTGATGGGGGAAACTTCTCAGGCCACTGGATCTTGACTGTCCATAAGATGTTTTTTTTCCCCTCTAACCTAACAGCAGCAAAATGGGTTCAGAAGTTCATCTGTGCTTTATTCCTGGTACAGAAAGGAGGAGCTGCTTAATATAGGGATATCATGAAAATATAGTGCTGTATTAAAATATGGTTTATCTACACAAACTGAATAGCACAAGTTATTAAATGTTAATATACATAAAATTATAATTGCAGGGTGTACTTGCATACTGATATACAGATATATAAAATCCCCTCCTCCTGTTTCTATAAGCAGTTACATCTTTGATTCTCTTTGAAACTCTGTAGGTTCAAACCCAGCTCTAAATTTTTCCAACTCTGATTTCCTGCTGCTGAAGTTTGCAGCATCACTTTTATTTCAGCAGAAGACATTTTGCTTCCTACATGGCTTTGGGCTTTTTCACCTTGAAAATGCTGACTGTTTTCCCCCTCAGACTTACTGCTGAGACTTGAGGTGTCCAAATAATGTCAAAAACAAAGCACTGGCTTGGAAGATGGAGGGAGACAGCCTGAACTTGTTCACCTTCTGTGCTTGTGACTCTGTGTCTACTCTGTGAGTAAATGACGGCAGCTTACTCAGCACAACCAGCTCCCAGTTTTCTCCTGGTTGTACCATTTTCTGGCAACCAGTCACTAAAATCAGCAGAGCTCTGGTGACGTGCTGAACTGCTGGGGACGTGGAGGCAGGAGACGTGCAAATACTGAGGGAGTCTTAAGTCACCATATCTCAGAGAGTCTGTTCATTTAGAAATCAAACTCTTAGGCTGAATAGTGAAATCCTGCTCTTTGTCTGCAAGACTCTTTCCCTGAAGGCTGGCAGAGGTACCTTCACCCTCCTGTGGTGGCTTTTTGACCCTGTTATAAATTAGGATTGTTTGATCTGGGGTGTCCAAGCAATGTGCTCTAGGATGGACCACTCCCAGCCTCACACATTCTGGGACTCTCTGGGACTCCTGGGCTCCATTTCCAGCTCTGTCACTCATTTGATGCCTGGCCATGGGAAAATTGCACCTTTTGCAAAGGAATTGCTTGGCCAGAAGAGTCTCCTGCATGGTGCTGCAGGCTGAGGCTCAGATTTAGCCTCAGATTGTGCTGAACCCCCTGACAGGCTTGGCTTTGTCAGGTGGGTCTACACAGGCTGGAGCTGGAGACAAATCCCATCTGCTCTGCCAGCAGGTGACTGGAGCAGTGATGTGGGAGGGCCAACAATCCCGATTTTCTGGGTTTCAGCCTCTTGTGGGACAACTCTGGGACGGTAGGTGGGATGTGCTGCAGATGGATGGCTTGGGAAAAGCTCATGGAGCTCCTCTGCTCCTCAGGCAGGGACACCTTTGGGTGCCCTGCCCAGCTCTGGGCAGAGTTCAGTTTGTCCCTCAGCCTTCCAAGCTGATTTGCACTCAATTTGTCCCTGAAAACATTTCTAAGGGCAAATGGTTTGTTTATATTTCAGCAATTTGCCTTTCAGCTCAGTCCTGAAACCGCTTTGAAGTGACCATGGAGGCGGAGCCCTGGAAATGCAGTGACAGGACAAGGGGAATGACCTCAGGCTGACACAGAGAGCAGGGTTGGGTGGGATTTTGGGCAGGAATTGTTCCCTGTTCAGGTGGGCAGGCCCTGGCACAGGGTGCCCAGAGCAGCTGTGGCTGCCCCTGGATCCCTGGCAGTGTCCCAGGCCAGGCTGGACATTGGGGCTGGAGGAGCCTGGGACAGTGGGAGGGGTCCCTGCCCCTGTCCCACCCTGGAAATGGATGATCTTCCAGGTCCCCTTCCAAAACCCCTTTTCCTTCTCTTTCCCCTTCCCAAAACCACTCTATAATTCCATGATTCTCTGATCTCAAGCACTTGTATGAACATCTCTCACTTTCAAACCAGGAAGTGAAGTGAAAACCGCTTACGTGTATGCTATAATAAAATTTTCTCTGCCTATTTTAAGAAGAGTATTTGAAAAAAACCCAAACTCATAACTCCCAAAACTTTCTGCTTTATATCCAACATTTTCTGGTGCAAAAGGTTAAAGGCAAAGCATATTATTGTTTTCACCTTCACTGGACACGTTTGCAAACAATCACATATGTTTAGGGGATTTTGGTGCCAGCTGCAGTTGTACCAAACGATACAATATTTCATAAATAAGCTGTCACTTATTCAGCATCTTTATTTAGAGGTGCTAAACAAGAGACTTCTTCTCCCTGCCTGGTGGGACGCACATGGAGAGAAAAATGTGAGCAATGTAACCCATGGAATCATCTCACTTCTCAGGGTTGGTTACAAATAAAGTCCTACAGCCACCCGAGCCCAGGGACTCCTCCTGCTTTGAAAAGAGACCTGTGTGGGTTTCTCAGGGTCAAATGAGCCCTGACTGGGCTTAAAGTGGTCCAGCAGCAGCTGGAATGAGTCACTTAGAGGTCAGGATTTTGTTCACTCTGGGATTGCACTTCTGACTAGGACTTGGAAAAAAAAAGTATATATATATCTATACATATATAAAACATTCAGTGGTTTGTTTACAGTATCACAGATATCACAGCTGATAATCAAGTATTTGCAGAATTTTTGTCCCCTAATATTCTATATATCTTCATAGAACAGCCTGCTTGGCATATGATTAACAAAAAAATTAAAAATTGGTGTTTTTTTTTAATTGGAAAAAGCTTAAAACCAATTGAAGCATGAATGTAAGAAAAATAAACTGTAAATTCTGCTCAGTATTAGGCTTGTTATTTCCACAACTTGAATTCTGGAGGAATTTATGTTCAGGATGTTTTTTCTGTTAATTACTTTTTGCATATAACATGAGAGCTCCTCATGAGTGAATTGCTCGCAGGGTTTCATGTAATATAAACAGAATTCTAGCGATGGAATTGTGAAACACTGTGCCACAACTTTTTAGCCTTTCCTTCCATCTCCACAGCCTTGAATTCCTCTTCTCTCGCACACGAGGCTCTCCAAGTCCCTCTTGTGCTGGAAAGCCTCTGCATTCTGCATTGTGGAACAATTAAATGCTGTGGTAAGGATTGCTAGAAAAGAGCTTTTCTCACCATCACTGTTGTCAAAATCATAGTGAATCATATTCACTGTAACAAAAGTACCTGCAGCCTGGATTTAAAACTGGAATTATAACAATTCCACGCTGTCTGAATGGAGTTTGTCTTGAAATGCAATATGGGAGGAAAGCAATGTTTTTCCTCAGTGGTGACAAACCAGGAAAGAAAGACCATTTATTCAAAAAAGCAATTTTGTTCCTTCTGCTCACAAAAAATACATTTTGCCCTTGTTCTTTGTGCTACAGAATCATTATTGGGTTTATTTCTTCTGAAATCACAAGTTGAGAGCAAACAAGTTGTACTCTCTCAGCAGGGTTTGGAACAGTGAAGAGGTGTGAACACGTGTTGGGTTCTGATCATTATTCATAATTAGAATATGTGACGAGAAAAATTAGAGAGCACCCAGATGGAAAGTAAATGTTTCAATACTTCTACATGACACACAGCACAGAATTATTGACTTATTTATTTATTTTTCACTTGGGAATTCAGTATTTGGGTTTGATGTAGTCGGTGTAATTAACTCAGAGCCTTCTGAGATCATATATCTCTTGGGTTGGACGGAATTAGAAATGCCAGCTGTGCTTTCGTGCTCATTTGCACATGCACAGCCCCCACAGTGTTGTTCCCAGGGACAACAGCCTGATGGGGCTTTCATGGATGGACTGGGGAGATGAATCAGCCTTTTCGTGTGGCTGTCACTCCCCAGGATTAACAGCCAAACCCTCCAGCCTTTGTCGTATTTAGGGTATTAAGGGGAATCTGGGGCTGCATCCTACTGAAAATTCTAATTCCCATGAACAGCTTCAGTGGTGAACACCTTTTGTAGCTCAGATTAAAGAGATTTCACTGGAGGTGGCTGTGTGAATAAAAACTGTCTTGGTTTGAGCGCCAGGTGTGTGCTGAGGAAGGCAGGAGGCTCCCTTGGAATGCAGAATGCAAACCCCCTCCCTCCCAATCATTGGCATTTGGAAATTCAGGGGCTCTCAGGCAGAGAGATGGGCACAGCAAGAACAGTTGTGCATGAGGAGAACTCCAATCCAAATGCAGCCATGCAGAAGCCAAGGCCAGGGGCAGAGTCAGGATCCAAGGGGAGCCCTGTGGCTCAGGGTTGGTGGCAGGGCCATCCCATGGGGGCTGCAGCCCTCCTGCAGTGGCAGAGGTGGCTCTGCTGGAGCAGGGATCCTGCACAAAGGGGGAGTTTCCCTGGGAAGGTGCCCTGGGCATGGCTGGGCCTGGGCTCCCTCTGGGAATGCCGTGCCAAGGCTGCTGGCTGTGCCAAAGGCCAGCTTGGATCCAGCTGGGAATGCTTGGCTCCTGGGCTGGCTGCAGCAGCTGCCAGGGGGATGCTGGAATGTTCTGAGCCCTGCAGGGAGCCTGAGTGGGCCCTGAGCAGAAGATCTGTGCCTGGAGGGAGGCTGGGTCCTGGCAGGGAGAAAGAAACTGCCCCAGCTGGTTTGGAACAGCTGGGCCATGCACAGAGGGTGACCCCAGGCCAGTTCCAGCAGCTGGGACAGAATCCACACTGCTGGGCACAGCTGGCACTGCCACCCAGGACATTATTAATAACTAAGTGAGAAAAAGTTGTAAATACTCCCTAATACTTACTTTTATGGGAAAAAAAGGATTTAAAACATAATAAAATTGGGAAAGCGAATATATTTCCTATATCTGTGGATCCAAGGGACCCAAATGTGACCCAGTCCATTTACTTAAAAAAGCAATATCTTTACCTTGATTTCTGTCTCTACAAGAGAATTATGTCAATTACTTTTGGTCCATGTCAAGATTTTGAGGTTTAAGAAGATCACCCAAAAAATCTAAGGTTGCCTCCATCGAAAAAAGTATCTTAGATTAAAGCATCTATTCCCAATAATTCCCCTCATCTTCTTGTGAATGGAAGGCATCACATTGCTTTTCACACAGGACTGATCACACTTCTGTTAAAAATACATGTCTTAAATCTGCTGCAAATTTATTTATACACCATTCATAAGACCCATTTGCACCAGACTGAAGTTTCCTCTATTATCAATAATTTTCTCATCCCCAAGATATTCAGGAACATTAGCTGGGTCCCTTGATCTGTCAAACACAGATGGTCCAGCCAAATACCCACATCTTACACAGTGCAATTGTTTTTCCAGCCATTGGGTAAATTTAAATTTCCCGTAGCACTTTCCCACTTTCCATTTTCTCCTTTTGGAATGTGGACCGTGGAGCTGATCACAACAAGCCCATACAACCACTGCCATTGTAAAACCAGATTTTTGCTGCTTCTCCCCATGGAAACGTGAAGATATTATCATTTTAACATATTTTTTTGTTGGGCTCTGTGACTCCTGTGACTTTGACACTGTTACACAAGCTGTGACTGTGTCTATTCTTAAGGTCAAAGTTTTCCTGGCAGAACAATAAAAGTTTTGCTCCTACAACTTTGCTTTTTCCACCCTTTACCTGCAGAATTCCTCAATATGTTCAGCTCAACAAGCAAATCAGGTGGCTTTGTCTAACTGCTCAGTCCTTGATGTTATTTGCCACTCATTGTGCCCTCAAATTTCATAAATAGTAATTTTGTATCTCCACATCAGTGAGAGCTGAGCAGGCAGAAAAGTGCCTTGTATGAAGAGCCTGAATTGCAATGATTCATTTGTAACACTCCTTTGTTATTTCCCTCCGCTGATTTTCCAGCTTTTACACTCCAGGGTTTTGTCCTGAAATCAGTGCTGGAATGTAAAATGCACTTCACAAGCGAAGGTTGATTTTATTTCAGTCCAAATCCATCATTTATATACCCACTAAATTCTACCAGGGCACCATCTGGTGAGGAGACAACGGGGTTGAATTACACATAATGCAATTATGGTGTGAAAACACAGCCGTCTCTGCTATTCATTAGATTGTGTTCCTAAAATACTTAGTAAAGATTAGGATGTAACCTAATAATACTTTTCATTAGGCCCATAAAAATATCTCTGCAGATTTCACAGTGTGTGCATCTCTTAAAAATGCGAGGCAGTGTTCATTGAAGGCAAAAAGGATGGACCAAAAGGGATTTTTCAGCATCACTCCTGAAATTCAGCTTCTTGACCTTCCTCCTATATCCTCCTTTAAATTTTAATCATTAATTTTAATGATGTATCTGCTGGGCATCATCCCTGACACGTGACACTGCATCAAAATACAGGTGGAAATATTTTCTATAGAAGTGGTAAAGCTTGAAGTTCATCATGAAAAGGAGCTGGTGGAAGATATTAATCAAAACATTTTGGGCTTCATGGAGATTTTTCTGGGTGCTGGAATTTGCAGCATCGTGTTCTGCCTCATGTCCCTCAGTAATCAAATAATTACTGTACACAGATATTCCTGCAGTTTATGCTGGGTACAATTTCATTGTGCTCTTTATGCTTTTAAACACGCCCTGAGGGGTTTTTCTGTTGTTATTCCAAACAGATTTTCCCCATGTTGTATCAGACTGGATTTTGTATTTCCAGAGGATTTTCTATGACTTGCTTGGAGCCACCTGTTCTAGTGGAAAATACCCGTGGCTGGAACTGGCTGATCTTTAAGGTCCTTACCAACCCAAAACTTTCTATGGTTCTATTTCCATATATTTATATAATTTAAACACAGCTTTTTAAGGGGTAAACAGATGAAAATGTTGAAAAATAGAAGATTAAGAGGGAAGCTGGACACCCAACATATTAATACAACTGTTTTTTTCCATGGATGCACAAATATTTGTAGATATTTATCTCTACCTAAACATGATAAAGAAGCCCTACATTCACTCCCCATATTTATTCAAACCTCTAATTCCTTTATATACATTTAAATACATAAAATATTTCTATATATATATATTTATAAGTGCACATATTTTATTAGGCTTATGTGAAGAACACATAAGTCTCGTTCTCTGAATCAGATCTTCAATGCATTTTATGCAGTGATAAATAACCCAGCTCCAAGTATTTACTGGGAAGCATCAAGGTCAACATCCATCCTGGAATTTTCACTTGTGAGGGAACAGATTTCCTGGCTAAAAGACTCTGGGATTGTGCACATCACTTTAGGTTTTCGTGTATCAGGTTATGACTGAGATTCTGACAAAAAAATCTGCTTTTTTTTCCTTGTTCCTGATTGGTACTGAGACAAAACCTTTTAACTAAAGGGTAAATAAAAACTGAAAGGAAAGAATATTGGGATGGGATTTTTGGTCGTTTGTTAACTAATTAATCCTTTTAAATCAAATAAAAGTTCACTTGTAGGTCCCTGATTTTAATATTGTTTTGTGAGAGGTGGATATGTTGAGAAAAAAAGAATAGTGGTGATTTTTCTTCATGTGACAGGGTATCCACACAATATAGGAAGCTTTCTTGGAAAAAAAAATAGAATTTTTCTATGAAGTAAAGGAAGTTTTGGATCCATGACCGATTTTTTTTCTTCCCTAGGAAGGGTGAAAGCCTGAGCAAGATTTTCTCATACTGCAGTGGTGGTGATTTTCCTGCTTTAATGGACTCACAGAAGATCCTAAGGTGGCAAAAAGAAACAATACTTCAAGTAAATGCTATAAAATCCTGACCTGGAAAAAGCAGCACTCTCTTTAGTAAGAAGAAATTTGATTTTTCAAAATACAGATGTCTCATTTTGGTAGATTTTACCTGGCAATATCTATCAAATATAAAGTGGCTCTTGATTTGAAGGAATTACCTCTCAGAGCCACAAGTTTAGGTCACTGAAATTGCTTTAGTCCGTGGGCTTCATTTCCAACAGCTGAGCCCTCAGCTCACTGAATCTCTTGCTGCTGCTGAGGTTAATTTATCAGAAAATAAAAATAGATGTGAAGTTTCACCCAGAAAAGCCTGTGTTTGTTTAAATTCTGCTAAGGTTTTTTTAGTCATAAATATTGCTGGCCTCCAAATGAGTTGTGTGGGAGTAGGATTCCTATGTGTCCATATTGCCTGCAGGATAATTGAAGTTGATGTATTTTTTAAACTTCATATCACCAAATGTAAATCAAAGATGCATGGTAGAATTCGTTAACTTGGCTACAAACAGGATTGCTTTCCTTCTTGGGTTTTTATTTTTTTTTTCCCCCCAAGCTTGTAAATGTAGAAGTTGAAAGGTTGGCATGGAAATTCCTGTCTTGGTGGGATGAAATTCTCGTCTTGTTGGTATGGAATCCTTTTTAGCTTCAGCTGGGGATGTTGTAATTCAGAACCTGTTTGGGTCTGTGAGGATCAGATCTATAAACACTGCCTTTTTTTTTTTTAATTTTTTTTTTTATTTTATTCCTTGGACAAATAAAAGCAAAAATCCATCTTTTCTGTGCTTTCCTGGCAGCTGTTACTTGGAGGGACCATTTATGTTTGCAGGGATGAGTTGTCCACCCTGAGTTTCAACAGAGGCTGTTAATCTGTGACAGAGGGGTGCCCTCAGCCACCTTTTTTTTTAAGATCAGTGAACCAAAACTTGCCAATCTCTCGAAGAAGAGAACATTAACAAAAATTCTCTGCTGGCCTGGGAACAACATCACACGTTGCTGGCACAGCTGCAGAAGATTTTCACACTGCTCCCCTGACTCATCCCGTCCCTCTGCATTTCCTGCATGCAGGATTCGTTCCTTAAGGTTTGGAGGGGTGATTTTTCCCTCAGTCTTTCAGGAAATGGCTTTACCTAGCAACAGTAAATAAGGCAGATGATGAACAAAGCTGAAGTTACTGCACAGGTTCAGCGCTGCTTCCGTGTCGTGATGGGCAGAGCTGAGAATATATTTACTTAATGTGAGCTCTAAGTCAACTCAGATACAAATCTTGAGATCCTAAGTACAGCCTGATCCCTCCTGAGCTGCGAGTTTTGATAGCTGACTCAGGGTTTAGACTATTTAGCATCAGCAAAAGCCTAATATTTACAGTGGAGCTGACACAGAAAGGCTCTAACCAGGGATTTCAGCAGCTTGGTATTTAAATGTTTGATACCTGCAGGTACCGAAGCCTGAGGCAAGAAAAAGAATTCATCACAGCATTCATTTCGGAGCCCATTTTATATTCAATCGCAGCGTGCATTGTCATTTATGGAAAAATCAAGAGATTTTGAAATATATATTTTGGGATTTGCATGGGGAAGGTGTTAAAAATAACTGCATTGAGACGTAGGGAATGTGAAAGGAGAAAAAAAAAAGCCATTTTTTTAAAGGTGGGTACCCTGTCCACACTGGGACCAACAAGAGGAAAGCCAAAGTTTGTTCAGGTAGCCATGAAGGCCACTGGGCCCTGGGCTGGCTGAGGGATTGTGTGTCCAGCAGGAGCAGGGCAGGGATTGTCCCTCTGTGCTGGCACTGAGAGGGCCCTGGAGGGCTGTGTCCAGTTGTGGCTCCTGCAGGAGAGCCCTGGAGGGGCTGGAGCGTGTCCAGGGCAGGGCAGGGAGCTGGGAAGGGGCTCAGGATGGAGCAAAGGCGGCTCAGGGGGGCCCTTGTGGCTCTGCACAGCTCCTGCCAGGAGGGGCAGGGAGGGGGGGTCGGGCTCTGGGAACAGGGACAGGGCCAGGAGGAGAGGGAACGGCCTCAGGCTGGGCCAGGGCAGGCTCAGGGGGGGCCCCAGGAGCAATTTGCCCATGGCAAGGGTGGCCAGGCCTTGGCAGGGGCTGCCCAGGGAGCTTTGGAGTGCCCATCCCTGCAGGTGGCACCTGGAGATGGCACTCAGAGCTCTGGGCTGGGGACAGGGTGGGCACCCTGCACAGCTGAGGCTCAGTGACCTTGGAGCTCTTTTCCAACCTAAATCATTCTGTGATTCCATGAAGGTGTTGGGTGCCAGGTATCCTGTGAAGGAGATTTCCCAGATCTGTGGTTTCAGTCTGGCGTTTTAGAAGTTTTCAGCACAGTTGCACTTAGAGAGGAGTTGCTCAGCACAGACCCTCACAGAGAGCAGCTGACCTGGCACCAAGTGTGTTTGACTTCCAAAAGCTGCAAGGTGTGCTCTGGTGCCAGAGAAGTTTGAAATCTAGAAAGCTCCAAAGCACTCAGAGCCCTTCTTGTAACCTGTAGCTCCAGATGATTATGGAAATATGAGAGAAAAAGCTGGAGGATTGGCAGAGGCAGAAAACTTGGTAAGGAGCAGCTCAATGAATCAGGTTGGGGGCTGGAAAAATAGCTCATTTGGAGAGGAAGGGAACACCTTGTCAGAAGGGAAAAAGGAGAATAAACTATTGGGAAAACAAATGTCTTTTGCAAGGAGATGGGGGCAGGGCTTTGCTCCTCGTGGAAGGGACATCAGTGAAGGAACAGGGAACCTCCAGCCAATAACAACAGGTCTGAGAGGAGCCGTGATTCCAGAGCAGAGTTTGGATCCTGATAATTTATCTGGATGAATCCTGGAGCTTTTCCAAGGAGTTGCATCCCTCAGAGCTCGGAGTGGCAATCCTTCCTTTGGTTTTGTAAACTCTTCTGAGGGAGGTTGGTGCAATTACTTTATCCAAGAGTCATGTAAGCCCTCAGGGTGGGATTTCCCTCTCTTAACTTCAGACAGATCCCAACCAGGCATCCGCAGCTGTACAATTCACCTGGGACTCTGTGGAGTCAGTGCAGACAGCTGCACTTTTCCTGGCAGGGATTCTGATGTTCTGTGTCTGTTTGAGATGTCTACCTGAGGAGGAGATGAGTGATGCTGTCGCTCTTTCCTGTCTCAACCCACCCACACCATTCACTGCCTGCTGTTTAGTGCCTCATGCATATTGAAAATCGTTGTTTGCCATTTCTCCTGCTTGGGTGAAAGCTTTCAACGACTTGTCTCAGGCACAGGGATTGTTCTGGAGGATTTCTTGGCTGTTCTCTCAGGCAGAAGTATTTTCTCAGCAGTTTGTACAGCCTTCAAGTTTGGGGAAGGAGAAAGAGGGGAGAGAGTGAGTGAAGGGGATTAAATTAATTAGCCTGGTAAACAGAAATATATGTTAAACGTTTCCTGTGGATAACAATAATTTTTTCTGTTCAAAACTTCGGAGAGCTAATTAAAATCACAGTTTTACAGTGCAAGCTTCCAGCAGAACTATTTTTTCCCAGAAGGTAGGAATATCAGATTATTTTTAGGCAGGGAAGAAATTGCTTGCGCTTGTAATTATATGGGATCTTTGCTGACATGGAGAGACTGGCAAAGTCAAGATGTGCAGGCAGTAGTTGAGATCTTCCTGCAAAGAACTTCCACTCAGAGCAAAGTTTCCTTGGCTTGGTGATCAGAACTGGTGGGCCAGAGTTTATGCAGCAGGTTCGGGGGTTTTGCTGAGTCCCTCAATCCAATATTCCCAAAGTGGAAAGTCGGGATGCATCACCCAGCTTTTTTTTTTTGTTTTGTTTTTAAGGACAGAGATAATCAATGTTACACATTTTTATCTCCCCTATCTGCATGATCTGTATTTCCTGGATTTATCCAGGTTGGAAAAGGCCTCTAAGAACAACAACCCAGGGCCATTGTGTTCCCCCTAAACCACATCCCCCAGTGCCACAACCACAGGACTTTGGACTCTTCCATTTCACACCCACTGCTAATTCCTAGGAATGAAAAAAGGCAACTCGGGTTTCCCAAAAGTCCTTAAAAAGGAAAATAAAATCCCAAAAGGTCCTTCCAAAACCTCCAGCCCTGTAAAGACTAAAACCTGCTTATATCCTCTTTTAGATTTTAAGGACAAGGAATAACACAGCAATAAAAAGGACTGGAAATTCAATAACCTAAAGAAGCTGGGTGAATTTGTGGACCTGTAGAACTACTTTGTTCTCTTAATAAAATATCTGAGTTCCCTTAATAAAATATCTGCTTAACAAGATAAGAATTTGGCCCTATCAGAGACTTTTCCATTTTTATTGTATAATCTTTAAAATGGATGTTGGCACACAGATATTGTCAACATTTGGTCACTGTGGAAAATGCTGAGATGCAATTGGGGTTTTTTTGCCCTAAGACTGAGATTACAAAGCCTGGGACAACACCTTTTTTTTTTTTTTCTTAATTTAATCTTTGTGATCAGAGGTGGAAGCCCTGTTTTATGAATGAGCACTCACATCCAGTGTCTTCCAAAGAGCCAGCTGAAATCTTTAAAATCTTTAAATCTGGTTTTAATAAAGGCAGGTCAGAATAGTGAGAGGCATGAGGCTTCTGAGGTGCTAGGTGGAAAAATTAAAAAAGAAATGCTTAAAAAAGGAAGAGAATTTCTGTGCAATGGGGAAATGTGAAAACCTCAGAGAGAAACCAAGGATTTCCCAGCTGTGATTTAAAAAAACTCCAAATTCTAACCCTTCAAAAGTCAGTAGCATGATAGACTGACCTCACCCTCTTAGGCTGGGCTTTTTTTTTTTTTTTTTAATTGTAAAGGCTTCTTTGCAATTACCAGGTTTGTTACCTGGGCTCACCTATTCAGGTTTAAGAGGACAATGTTATTCTGGAGATGATTTGGGGCACTTTTGGGGGTTTTTTAGGGAAAAAAGTTTTTAAAATGCAAGTGAAACTGCCTTGTCATTTGAGCATTTTATGATGCTCAGCAAGAATCTGGCAGCCTTTAAAAAATATACAGAGCGAGACATTGTAGTGAAGTCTTATTATCTGGACTGTGGGATTTGCTCCCCAATTTACTACGTTTCATTTATTAGGAAAATCCCTTGAATTATTAACACAACTGAGGGATCTTCAGGATAATGAACAAAGTACATTATGAGAAGCTTTGTGCTTGCTTATTGCTCGTCTTTGATTATTCATCAATTTGCAGCCTGTGGTAATTCACAATTCATCTGCCAGCCATTAATGTGAATTATTGCTAGGATTATGCCTGTTTGCTGCATTTCCTTGCAATATGAAAGAGAATATTGAACAGTCAATTGTCCAACATGTGCCTTTACTATGCACATAACCAGAAAAAAAAAACCCTTAAGTATAGAAATTGTGGATGTACTTCAAGATCTGTCCTGAGTGTTGTTTTTATTTTATGAGCCTTAAGGGAAAATCTGTTCAAGAATTGCCTTTACATTTAGTTTCCCTGCCAGAAGAAAGGGGAAATGGAAAAAAACAATTAATTCCTTCATGTACAAGCCAGCCAAAGGGAAAATGTCATAAAATCACAGAGTCATTATTGGGAGATGTGGTAAAGCTCAGTGTTATCCTTCCTTTATAATAATTAACTGTTTTTTTTAGGCATTAAAAAGATGACTATCCACACAAATCCCTGTCATTTAGTTATTTAAATAACCAATTTTATATTCTTGGCTCAATATGCCTCCTTTCCTACTTGCATATTTTACAGTTTGTATTGCTTTTTTCCTCTGCTTTTTCAAATCTTGAAGTTTTGGGCAAAATTGAGGAAACTTTATTATAATGCTGATGTCAAACTTCCTGTTAAGTTATTGAAAGGTATTTTTGTTTTCCTTAAATCCCATTAAGAGAAATGGGATTCAACCCTGGCCTGACACTGAAGTGTAAAAGTGATTTCATTTAATTAAAGATTTTACACATCTTACATTGTTTATTTGATTAAGGCATAAAAGAGCAAATTTCTGTTCCACTAACTGTGCAAACTTCTTCCAGAATCTGGACATGAAAGCTCCCAATGTATTTCATTGTCTAGCACAACTCACCAGTTACTAATTAACTTCATTAATTAACAGCTGCCATAGAGGAGGGAAAGAAGGAAAATCTATCAAAATAAAAGAGAGTTGTTTGTGTCCATTGCACTGTCAAAATACTTCCCTATTTTCAATTAGGAGCAACTGTGGCTCCAAAACTTGGCTTTGTAACAGTAAATGAAATTTAGACCCCCAGATGTGGAATTTTCACGTTGCTGCACAATTCACTCTGCACAGGCAGCTTGTCTTAGGAATTTAAAAATAGACTTCCTGTGTTTCAATTAAAAATTACTGCGTAATAAATTCTGCAACTCTTTGTCACAAAGGCCATGGCACATTAGCAGGAATTTTCAGATGAAAACTCCATTCCCAGCACCTTCTGGTAGGTCCTTTCACCACTTGCTCAGCTGTTCTGCCTGCTGAATCCAACAACAACAGCTCAGTGAGAAAGAAATTAAATTTCAAATATTGAGTCCCCATGGAGAATGTCTCCTCGTGGCTCCCTTAATCAAAGTACTCTCCACTTCAGAGAGGAAATTAAATCAAGGTGTCCAACTTCCCTCTGCTCTGCCTCCCCCCATGAACAAGTCAGCCAGAACTGCATTGATTTATTGAGGAAAAGTGATGTCCAAGGGGTAAAAAGTGCATTTGGAATGAAAACACAATATCCCTGCAAAGCAGAGCAGAAGAAAATTTCTATTCCTGCTCAAGTTTAGTAGAAAATCTCTTTGCAATATTAGAGGTGTTGTAAATGTCCCACGTGGAGGAGGATAAACAGGTGAGCTCTGGGATGTGGATCCAGCCAGGTGAGCTGACAGGTGTGGCAGGGAATGTAGGCATGGACAGAGATCAGAGTTGGTTTTCTGGCCCTTGCTGGGCTCAATGTGGGAAGTACAAGATCCTTGGAATGTCCCCGGTCTTGGAGGGGAGCTTGGAGTCTCAGGATCTCCTCAGGGAACCAATTCCCACTCACAAGGAGGTTCCAGGAGAACTCAGAAAGGCTGGGAACCAGGAAAATAACCAAAAATTTGCAAAGATTGATGCCTTAAGTTTGAGCTGTTATATTCTTCAGATTCTGGGTTGTTTTGGTGGGCAATTTTAGGTTTCACATTCAGTGCTCCTGAGCTCTCCTCACACAGCAGGGACACAAAACAATTCCTGCTCCAGCTCGGCACCAAGGACAACTTTGAGGCCCAGAACAAAGCCAAGGGTGAAGGCAGAAGGCAAAGCAAGGAGGATGGAGCTTCCTAAGCTGCAGCTGGAATTGGACCCTGAACTGCAATGTGCTGCTGGAGCAGAACTTCTCCAAGTGGGAGCCCTGGGGGCCGGGCGTCCATTCTGGGCCCATTTTGGGCTCCCCTTGGCTGTGGCCCAGCCGGGCTCTGGTGCTGCCCAGGTGTGTCCAGGGAGGCCTTGGAATAAATCCCAGCTTTATCCTTTGGGCTCTGCTCCAGCTCAGCCCCCTGAAGGCAGCAGGATGACCCTTATCCAGACATCCCTCAAAAGTTTTATCCCAAGCTGATGACCACCAGCTTGGTATCAAACCTTTGGCAATTTTTTTCCCTTTTACCATTTCCATGAAAGATCTCCAGCACTTGGAGCAACGTTTTCAACTAATGTTGTGAGAGAATTTTCAGGTAGGAAATAAAGTTCAGAAAACAAAAGGGATTTTTTTGGTGCTTGATAGGAAAGTGTAATGGGAGATCTTTAATGTCAGGTAGGGGAATGAAACACCTGAATCCTGCTCATTTTCTATGGGACTCAGTTGCCATCTGTGCCTCCAGAGTCCAGCCCCTAACATTTTAATTTAAAAACCAGTCTGCACTTAAAACAGCTCAAAATCAATGTAGGCTTTCCACCAACCCTTTAAAGAAAAATTAGTTTGAAAACTGTAGCACCTTTTGTCTCGGTTCTATGCAAAACCATCCTCCAAACTAAATATAGCAGTTTTTATTCCCCAGCAGAGAGGAAAACAAAGAGACCTCTGTCTGTGCATAGGATTAGAAGACTGGAGACAGGATTTATCTCAAAAATAACCAGCCCCTGGGCTGAGAGCAGATCACTGGAAGTCCTGCCACTCTGTTCAGCTGACTCAACAGAGCATGAGCTGGAAAAGGCAACGTGCACATGCCAGACTAAAGTCTAACAATTAAAACACCTCCTAATGAACCAGCAGTGCAGCATATGCCTCCCTGTCAAAAGCAAATCGTTGAACAAACATTACCTTAGGTAATTTATGCTGTTCTGAGGGTGACTCACAGAAAGTTGGTGATTCAATGACCTATCTGGGTCTTGCTATTGTTAGATTGCCAGCTCCAGTTCCTTTTAAGTGCCACTCCAACAATGCCACTGATTAGGAGAGTGAAGCCTTATCAAAATGAAGCTATAAAAGGACTATTTTGCATGTTTGTTTGGAAATGCAGGCTAAATCCTAAATCTGGGCCTTATCTCAGCACCGAGGTGTCCAATCAAATGATATTTTCCCCCAGCAGCAAACCAAGTGGCCTTTACCCTCACCACTGCACACTCAACATGCATCCCCAAAATCTACAGAACTGCATTTTGGGCCATTCTTTCCTAGGGGAAATTTGGCAATTTAGCAATTCTATGCAGAGATAATTATTCAGATAATTTTGTGCCCGGAAATTTTAATTATAATACTGTCAGCTGGTTCACCTGTTCCTGCTCAGTTCATGTTCAAGATCAGTCCATGGTTGTTTCTTAGCCCCATCTACCATCACTGAGATAAATTACTTTTTGGAGATTCTGAATCATAAAATCATAGAATGGTTTGTGTTGCAAGGGAATTTAAAGCCCATCCAGTGCCAGCCCTGCCATGGCAGGGACCCCTCCCACTGTCCCAGGCTGCTCCAGCCCCAATGTCCAGCCTGGCCTGGGGCACTGCCAGGGATCCAGGGGCAGCCACAGCTGCTCTGCCCACCCTGGGCCAGCCCCTGCCCACCCTCCCAGGGAACAATTCCTGCCCCAAATCCCACCCAGCCCTGCCCTCTGTTCAGTTTAAAGCCATTCCCCCTTGAAATAGTTTCTTTCCATGTTTCTCTTCAGGTATTGGAAAGCCACAATTAGGTCACCCCAAAGCTGAATAACTGCAGCAACAAGATTTCTTGTAGTGTATTTTTCAAGACAGTGGGTAGATGCTGTAAGACAGACTCAAAAACTAAAAAAAAAAAATAAAAAAAAAATAAAAGAAATAAAAAATTGTGTTGTCAAAGAGAAGTGTAAGAACTCGCTCAAATGGCTCCATACTGGAAAAGTTGGCTCCTTGGAATTTAATTCCCATTTCTCCTGAAGCAGCAGCAGACAATGACAGTGAGCAAAATAAAGAAATTTCTTGTATTTTCACTGTTTAGTTCCTGGTGGAGATGTGGAGACAGTGAAATATTTCCATAAAGGGCCATAAATTTCTTTGTTGTGAAATACAAACTGTCTGCTGTGACACCCTGTGCAGCTGGGGGGTTGTGATCCCTCCTCACAGACCCAACCCCAGCTCCTCCAAACTCACCTTTATATTTCCTATAGAACACTCTTTGTGTTTGTATTAAATAACTGCATTTGAGCAGAAGTGGAGGAGCTGAAGAGACATTTCACACCACATTGAGCTCAGGTGTGGTTTATTCATAGAGGACACAGGAAGCCAGGTTATCACAGGGTGAGAGCCCTTCACACAACAGCTGATACAGGATGGCAACTCGTGTGTGCTTTGAATTTCTCCTGGATTTCCCCTGCAAAACAGGATGTGTTTTATGCAAACGTGGCTTTTTCAGTGAAAGCTGGTTGAGTAAACCCAAATTACCTTTCCTTTCCTGCCTGCAATGCACATGTAAGAGAAAAGGAGAGCAGCAGATGCATATGAAATCCTTATTGTTTCTTGGTATCCCAGGCAGGGCAATATTTGCTTCTCTGGCAAGGCCTGACTGGACTTTTTCTAAAATTGGCAGCTATCATTGACTTGAATGGGTTTAAAATTCAAGCTAAAGATGTCTCTTTATGTAAATAAGCAACGTAGTTTATATTCTCAGCCAGTATCCTCTAGCACAGCCTGAATGTGTTTGTGAACAACCCATCATTACATCTTAAAAAAAACACCCCAAAAACCTCAACATTTGTTTGTTTGTATAACATTTGTTTTAACTCTGTGAATTGTTTATGCTTGGTGGGAAGTGATCACAAAATCTTGATGATTTGGGATTATTTTGGGGAAATCTATGGCAGTGCTGACTCCTGATTCCTCTACTTGCACACACGAGTCACTCTGAGTTTCTGTGCTCACTAAAACTGGGCTGCAATCATTAATCTTGATCTGGTAACTGATGCTGGTGTTTGAAAGCAGCAGAATTTCCAGGGCTGTCATTACCAGGGATGTGTCATATCCCATCCTGAAGTTTTTGGGTTGTGCCTCTTGCTGTGGGTGACATTTACAGTCGGCTTTACTAATTCCTGCATGGTGTTCTCCAGGAGCCAAATGTTGTGCAAATATTCCCTTCCTAAGCCTTGCAGAATATTTTCTGTGAGTAAACATGTTGTAGTCCTCAGAGGGGCAGGGAGGAGAGAGTGGGAGGGAAAGGAAAGCTCTCCTCCCTTCCTCTGCAAGGAGCAGGAGCAGTTTTCCCCCCTCTCATACATTTGTGTGAAGTGTTTCCCTTGTTTCCTGGACTTTGGAACAAGGATTGCTTTTTCTCTTTCTGTCCACTTGAGCCTGGTTTTGTCCTTGTTTTATTGGAAAGATAACTGAGGGAAGAAGGGGATTTCACAGGACTGTGCAGCAACTCTGGCATGGATTCATTCTGACCAGGAGCACTCACCATTGCACTGCCCCTGGCCACACTTCTCTATTTAACCTCTTTCCTGCAAAAATATTTTTGCTCAATGGTTTTAACATGGAGATTTGCACCATTTTGTAAGAAATCCCTGTTAAGCAAACAGTCATGGATCTAAATGTCAGAAGGAAAACGAATAAATTCACATCTGGCTGCTGAAACAGCTCTATGATTAATTGAAAGAGAATCTCAGAATTTGCCAGGGGAACTGCATCATGTCTCCTTCAGGTACAAAAAGCACTTTGAATGCAGTCCTGGCCCAGCAGAAGAGGAGAGATTTTGTTTTCATCTTAGGCCTTAAGAGGCATTTCTATTCCTTTTATTCTGGGTGGACACAGAGAAAATTACAGAGGAAGTTTCAAGTGCTTCTGTGTCTGGAAGCTGCTCACACTGCTCCATGCAGTACAAACACAGGGAAGGTCACTGGAACAGGTGAGTTGACATGACTGATTCCTCATATTCTCAAGACAAGGGTGTTGTGATGCTCTCAGTGCAACACATGAAGCTCAGAGAGGGAAAACAGAGCTTCACAAAAGTGAATTTTTATTTTCTTGCTCTGGGCTTAACGAGCTGAAAATGAGCAAAGCCACTGCTCCACAAGGCAGAGATGCTGGGCCAGGGTTTGCTGGATCTATCCATGTGTCTATGCCAAGCACAGGAAAATACCAAGGACGTGTTAAGTGATGTATTTTAAGTGATCAGCTACACAGGTTTTGCAGTCACGCACCTCCTACAAGTGCCAGTGATCCATCAGCTCTCCAGCATGCAGGCATCTCATTACAATGGAGAGCACGTGGAAATCTCAGATTTGCCAGATTTGTCAGATTTTCCACTCAATGTAGGCCCTTTGTTCATTGCTGCGTGCTGGACTTTGTGTGCTCTATCCTGTCCTCTTCCCAAATCAACCAAATCCTTGTTTTCCTGATGTTGTGTGAGTTGTAAAATGTGGCCTCAGCTACAGCCTGAGTTGTTTTATTTTGCTTCCCTTGTTGCTGAGGCCTTTCCTGCTCTGAAAACACATTTACATTATCATGGATAGTATAGATATACAGATTTATATCTTGTAGATAGCTTGGCTCTAAAACAGAAACCAGATAGAACCTATCCACCACTTATGAATCTGTCACTTTCATTCAGATATGAAGGTTTATTTCTCACATGTTTCCCAATCTTTTTCATTTGGTCTGCTGCAGAAAATGCCAGCTGTAAGAATGGCAGCAGGAAAAAAAGGTGAATTTTAAAGAGTAATTTCAAAGGTCTGTGTCACCTGACTACAGTCCTCAAATCAGGGTTAGGATAACAAGGACAGTGGTGAATTACTTTAAGAAGTGTTTCTGCTGTCTGTTAGTGTTCTGAGCCAAAGGGATATAATATTTTTGCCCTTTCACTGAAATCCAGAGAAGACTGTTAGAGAAAGGCTTCTGTTACCATCTGTTTTGAACATTCAAGGCACAGCAGCCAATGCCCATGGGATGACATTTGCTGTTGTGTAAAGAACAAGTACAATGCCTCCTCCTCAGTTACCCTCCAGGCTAACATGCTCCAGGAGTACTCAGGATTTTCACAGCGAGTTGCACAGCTGTGGATTTCAGCCAAAAAGAAAATGATAGCAACTGAAAGCAGCATCTGTAAAGCTCTACCTGTGCAACTCATGACAATGCCATCTTTCCCCCCACCCCTGCTAAAACGCCAGACTTGTTGATCTGCAAAATATTGCAAATGCTGCCACAGGTTTTGGAGGAATGTGCCCTCTTGCAGCGCTGGGAAAAAGGCATGATCTTATCATTTGATGTAGAGACAGGTATGAGGTTGGACCTGATGACCTTGGAGATCTTTTCCAGCATAAATGATTCTGTAAAAAGGGTAGACGTCTGTAATTCTTGGAGACAGAATCCTACATTTAACTGCTGTTCCTCACCCTGCTCGTGTATTTTGACTCTGTGGGGCCCAAGCACCACCTCAGCTCTTGCTGATGGCAGTTCTAAATCCTTCCCACCCAGTTATTCCAGGGCAAGAGTTTGAAATGGATTTGTGACAGCAGCTAAGTGTCACGGTCCTCTAAAGTACAACATTAAGTAAGTGGATTTAAAGCAGGTGGCTTAAATGCTTTAGTGGGGACCATGATGAAAGGAAATGCCTTGGCAGATCTGCGGGGCTGTGCTGGTGATTGACATCCTCAGGTACTGCTGGAGCTGCAGCTGGGACCTGGAATTTCACATCTTAATCCGTATTTGACTAATTTTAGAGTTCTGAGGGTCTGGCAGTGACTGAGCAGTGTGAGCAGACACAGAGGAGTGCAGCTCCTGATGCACCACTGATGGTGCATGGGGTGGGCTGTGAAGAGCATCTTTGCAAGGGGACCCTTCTCTGACAGACCAAATTGAGAGCTGAGCATTGCATGAGAAAGGGGAGAGTCTGAAGAGGGTTTTTTTTCCCTTTTGGTAGAGGGTTGCCCAGGAAAGCAACAGCTTCTCCCTATGTACATCACAGAATTAACACCATAGTGTGGGTCAGATCAATCAATCTTGCATAATATTGGGCTACTAAAAATTATACTTGTCATATCTGCTGCCTGTTTTGGCAGAGGAGAGAGGAAAACCCCTCCAAGGAGTCATTTCTGCCAGATGTTCATGTGTCAAGCATGGACAATGCCCAGAGTGCTCCAAAGGCTGGAGAGAGGCTTTCACACAAGTGCCCTGAGCCCCACACACAAACCAATCAGAAAGGCAACAATTCAATCTTCAGTCGTGCTTTTGCAGGGTGGGCTGGGCCAGAGACCAAATTACAGCAGTCAAAAATCACAGAGTCACCTTTTGGGTCATTGTCCTTCTCTTTGTAGGTGGAATGAAACAGGGATCCCCTGGGGAAGAAAGGAATTACCTGTCCAGGTAATTATCATCACCCCTGCACACAGAAAGGCTGAATTGGAATTACTCTGAAAACAGCAGCTCTGTTGTTTCCCTGCACATAAGGACGGATTTTGCAACCTCAGTATTTTCCTCACCCCCTTTTAAAATATGAATATGTTTCTTTTTCACTGCTTGAGTGTCTAGGAAGAGTTAAATATCGAGGGTTACAGGCAGCAGTGTGTGAGTTGTAACAGCTGATTTTGTGGCTGATTTAACCATGTCAAAGCTGGAACCTGATGTCTTATTTTGAGTGTGAGGAAGACACAGAGGGGGAAAAAAGAAGAGTGACTGAGAGACAGATGTGAGTACCTGAAGTAAATTGTTCTACCACAATGAGATAAAATTGCTGGTAAATATGGAAGCCTGAAAGGCTGACAGGCAGCAAACTTAGGAGATATGAGAGGCACTAGGAAAGCATCAGCTCTGTCATTTTGTCTGGTACTGATGAAGTTTTTCCTGCATTACCCATTTAAGCATTACACAACAAAGCCATTGTAGGCTTTGAGCTGCTTCCTAGTCCAGAAAAATTAATGTTCTATAAAACTCTCTGTTGCTTTAATATTTTCCTATTAAAGTGGCATAAAGCGCTGTTACATCATTTTAGGGAAATTAATGGATGTTGGCCCAGTTTATTATCAATTCTTGTCACCAACTGCTTCTGCAAGCTGCAGGAAAGGGAAATGATAATTTGCAAAGCTCTCTGATCCAATGAGTCTGTAAAATATGCTTCTGGATGAACCCTGCCCTTCACATCTCCCATGTGGTCGTGAAATACTCACTTTACGTTTGGACAAAACCTGGAAATTCACCTTCTTCTCTCTCTGAAAGGCCTGTGGAAAAGAGGGATTTGTGTTTTGTCTTTTGTTGTGTCCCTCCTGTGGTGGCAATGTCCCAGCACAGCTCACAAGTGTCCACACCTAAAGAAAAAAGTAGATTTCAGCCATGACAATGTGTATTTTTAAGAGGGCACATCTGAGTTACTGTGTGAGCAAAAGATCTGAAAAGGGAATGTAAGCCAAATTTAGGACTAATACTGTTTCAAACCCCCATGCTGGTATCCTGTTCTCTGCCACAAAATCCACTGGTACCTTCCTAATGACCAAAACTGGTTTTAAATCAGGCTCAAGTAGAATGGATTTTAAGGCATTTGCACACTTTATTTATTTGATTAAAATTCTGGCCCACATTACTCCAAATTCTTCTATGTTGCAATTTGTCCCAAGCATTCCTGTAGCTTTATCTGTCATTTTTCATGCAGGGATTCATCCAGATGTGGTGTAATAGCCTTATCCAACATTTAGACCTAGACCTATTGTTTGGTTTTCATTAGATTTTTTTCCTATTTTCTCCTTAAGACTCAGTGAATTGCAGAAATTGCACTATGCAAATGCTTTTTGAGAGTGTCAGCTCTCTCTATTTTTTCCACTTGCTGGAGTAAAAATATTACTGTCATTTTTCTTTAGTTGCAATTTCATGAAGCCCAATATTTAATTTTAGGATATTAAACCACCAAGAGTTTTCATTTTTGAATAAATAAAATCCCTCCTCATGTAAAACACAGCCATTTTTAGGACTTTTTCTGAAGCCTGGTTTTGGTTTTTGTGGAGGGGTTCAGTTTTATTTTTTAATTTTTCTTTCTGATTTGCTGCTCTAATCCACAGTGATTTTCTAGGAACAAATAGGAAACCTTTCAACCACTTCTAATCAGTCCCAAATGTCTCTCCCATCCACGTTGCCAAGGACTCTATTCCCTGCTGGACAGTGAGAAATCAGCAGCAGGCACTGAAATTTTCCCAACAACCACTTTTTAATCGAAGCTGGTTCTGTTCTCTCCCAAATTTTTCCTGCTGAAGCTGCTCCATTCCCAGCAGGAGGTGTGGAACTGTGGAAGGTGAAGGGGAAATGTCCCACCTGAGCCATGGGACCATCCAGAGGGAGCAGGACAGGCTCCAGAAGTGTCCCACGGGAATCTCGAGGGGTTTAACACCAGCCAGGGCTGGAGCTGCCCCGGGTTGGGGCAATCCTTGGGATCAACCCAGGCTGGTATGAGCAGATGGAGCAGCCCTGGGAGAAGGATTTGGTGGTGCTGTGGGTGAGAGCTGGATCTGCCCCAGCCAGAACCCCACAGTGAGGGGGGAGATCGTGCCCTGAGCCCCCCCAGGTGAGCCCCGAGCTGCAGAGCTGCCCCAGCCCAGAATTTGGGATACAAAAAGGAGCTGGAGCTGCTGCAGAGAGCCCAGAGGAGGCAGCAGGATGGGCAGAGGATGGAGCAGCTCTGCTGGCAGGAAAGGCTGGCACAGCTGGGATTGTTCAGCTGCACAGGAGAAGCTTTGGGCTGAGCTCAGGGTGGCCTTGCAGGGCCTGAAGGAGCTGAGAAGAAAGATGGAAACAGGATATTCACAACTGACAGGACAAGGGGCAATGGCTTCAAATCATTGTTCCCTGTTCAGGTGGGCATGGGCTGGCCCAGGGTGCCCAGAGCAGCTGTGGCTGCCCCTGGATCCCTGGCAGTGTCCCAGGCCAGGCTGGACATTGGGGCTGGATCAGCCTGGGACAGTGGGAGGGGTCCCTGCCATGGCTGGGGTGGGGTGGGATGGTCTTTGAGGTCCCTTCCAACCCAAACCACTCTGTGATTCCATGATCTTTTCCTCTTAGCAGTTCCATTGAACCAGAGCCCACCTGGGCTCTGTGGGTTTTCAGACGTGTCCGGGTGTTACCAGAAATGCTTCTTTGCATTGCTCAGGGAAGGAGCCAGACAAATGTGGGAGCAATCAGAACATCTCATTCCAGCATTGAAAAGCAGCTGCAAACCTTTGCCAGGCATTCACTTGGGATGAATACCCCTGGAATAAGCAGCCCAGTGGCTGCACACAAAGCCATTTCACCCTGATCCTGGAGAAATGTGGAGACAGAGGCCACCTGTGTAAAAAGAGTTTGGCCAATAGCTGCAATCATGCTCAAAACATTTTCTCTTGCCCACCACCCTCTCTTCCTTTCCAGGATTCCCAGGTGGAATACAATGAGGGCTTGGGTTTTTCCCCATGGATTTGAGTTTCACAAGCAATATTTTATTTTTTAAAGATTTGGACTCGTGATAATTCCTTTAAAAATAGGCCCTTCCTTGCGTGCCTTTCATGCCCAAATGCCAGCTCTACTTTCAGTAGACTGGAAAGTTTCATCTTTTTTTTTAATGTGAATTGAAGACTGGCTGGTCAGCTTTCACTACTGATTGAATCCTTCAGCTTTGTTCTGGATCATGATTATGTTTGATGATGAATCAAGTTAGTGTCCATGCTTGACAACCAGTAAATAAAAAAAAATCTAGTTTAAAAAATTATTTCAAAGGAAATGAAGTTTGGAGAGAGTGGAAAAAACCCCCCAGTCTAATAAAAGCCAAGATCTTGGAAATAAAACTAGGGGACAGATAAAATTTAAGTGAAATGCAAATTATAAAGACAGCTTCTTTGCTGAATCAGGCAAGTGTCCAATTCAGTGTTTCCATGAAACATGGTGCTGTGCTCACTTGTCACAGACAATTTGTAAATTCCAGCAGGTCTCCTGTTTATTCCAACCATTGCTCCAGCAGATATTACATATTTGCTGTGTTTTTAATATCACACTTAAAGAAATTAACACAGATTGGGGGCTGGCAGGAAAAAAACTCCCTGGGGAGCTGCAAGTTTGCACCTTCCCTTGGGTAAATGACTCAAACCCCACCACTTCTCCCCTCTGGCACAGGCTCTGGGAAGCAAAAGCTTCAGCTCACACCTGCTCAACAGGACATCTCTGCTGGAAACCTTGTTCAATAAATCATTATGGAGATGCAAAGAGGAAATAATAATAATTTCACTGAGACAAGAGGCCCAACCCTACTGTGAGGAGCCACTAAGGTAATTCGGTGCTGATCAATTGTGTCATGGTGTATTTTGGGACTTTGGTGTCATTTAGGAGTTGCACACATCATCTCTTCTTGCCAGAGCTGATTGATGGGGTTTGTCCTGCTGGGGGATGTGGTCTGTAGGAAGCACAAAGCTTAGGGCTAAACCCTGAGCACAAAATGCCTGCGAGGAATTCTGCAGTGGCAACTCAGTCACTTCAGAGCACCCCCAAAACGCCCTCAGTCCCCTTCCCCTCTCTCGTGGGCATCACCAGGATTTGCAGCATTGGGTTGTTGCAGCTCCGTGGTTATTCAGTGACAAATTCCTTCTTGTATTGTAAAGACAGAGCACAAAGACCCAAACGCCAAATTTCTTGTCATTTTTCAGCTCAAAGTGCCCCAAGAACGCCGCGGATTTTTCCCTGTGTTGCTGGTTGTGGGATGCTGGGATGGAATTATGCTGGATTTATGCAGGGAAAACGCTGGCAGAGCCCTGTGCAGGTACAGGAGGGTGGAGAACTGGCAGGAGCCTCTCTGCACGCTCGGTGTGGAGGCGTTCAGGAGAGTTCTGATGGCAGTGAAGTCTGACCTGGTACAAAACAACCTCTCTGTGTGCCAGACTCCTGGAATTCCCAGCTCCTGCACAGGGGACACGGGGTTATCCCACCAGCACAGACGCCCTCTTTGCCTGCCCAGTGCCTCCAAATATGCTGATCTCATGTGAAAGGCTCAAAAACAATTGGGCAGAAGGAAGAGGCAAGAAGACAGATTGTGTAATTTCATTTTTCTGAAGGAAACAATGGGAAAAACCCCATTAATTGTTAAAAAATCTTCCCCCTCCGCCCCC
>VYXF01007856.1:801908-854609 GCA_013397295.1 Polioptila caerulea | reverse complement strand
TAGAGCAAAGGCAGTTAGCTTAAAAGAATTTCAACCGTTTGCCTAGTTTGTTCACTCAATAAGTTACACAGCCGAGTTTTTACTACAGTTTGTGTGTTACTACTAACATGGTTTGCAAGTTGCTACTAACACGAATTTGGCATAGCCATAGGATTTGGCCGGTCATGGAGAGGGGAGAAATGTGGTTAGCCAGAAAAGCCGCTCGGAATATACCGCGCTGTACGAGGAGGCAGGACCCCATCCTCTCCATGACAACAGTCAGTCATGCCAAATAAGGAAGTTGCTCGCACGTACCATGGTTACTTAAGCCGGCGCTTGCCGGAATATAAAGGCATTTTGCCATCCACCACATTGGTGTTCGTGTGTGATTTGCCCGTCAGGCCTGTAAGTTTAGCCGACGGGTCCCTCTCGCGGAACCAGGTCGCCACGCCTCGACCGCAGCCGAGGCAACAGGGACTTTTTCTGCAAAAGCAGGAAATCCCCACAGAATAGTACTTCTTGGTATTCTGGATGGAAATCATATGGCTTTTTCTTCCCTTAACTGTCTCAAGCTACACTTCCAGAGATGAAAGTTTATTGTTGATATTTGCTCAATTTTAATTATTCTAATAAGTGAGGCTGCCTTTGCCACCAAGAGTTACACCACCAATTTTGCTTGAAGACTCTAGCAAGCTCTCTAAATTTTTGCATATTTTACTTAAGGACACACTGTACTTAATTATTGTGTAAGTCCACAAACTTCTGTAATAAGTTTCCTAACTTCTTACTCTTGGCTCCTCTGAAACCAAAAATGGTAGTTAGAGAATTACTTAATCTCTGTGTTTATGTAGACCAAGTACCATGTTCAACTTTGCTATAGTGCCTTTAGTTTGGAGCAGAAAAATTAATAATTTCTTCAAATATCAAACTATCTCCCTCATGAAATTCAGCTAGGGTTCTTTTTTTGTTTTGTTTTTTGGGGGATTTTTCGTGGGTTTTTTTTCTTTTTTTTTGCTTAGGTTTGTTTTTTACAGGGTTTGGTTGGTTGGTTGGTTTTGCTATACTAAATGCAAAAATACATGTTAGTGTATCACAATACTTCACAGACATGATTTACCTAACGCGGTGTCATCCAGCCCAACATAATTGTTATTTAGATACCTCTGGGGGGATGTGGTAAGTTTGTTTGTGGATACCTGTTCTGTCCAGCACCTGAAAAGTAGAACCCCAGTTTAATCCAGACTCCTAATTTTGAGGCAGCTGAAAAAATTCCATTTCTTGCCCAGGCATTTTACATAGGTAGAGATATAAGATCCCAAGTCGTTAAATTGGTCTCATTATGACAGAAATATTTTTACATGAGTTTGAGATTCAAGCTAACTAGTTGTACACTTTGACTAAATCCATATTATTAGAATTTGTGATGAAGAAAGCTTTGAAAATGACAGTGTTTGAATGACAATTTACTGCTAGGCTATGTAAAAATGCTAGTTTAAAAATAAGAGGCTGTAGAAAAATTGACTTTGGATTATAAATATTATTTTGCATCCTATATATTATATTAATATGGATATTAGAAAAAGACTATTATGATTCAATTTAGGCTTAAAACTTTCTCAAATTTTATTTTTTTCTGAATATGCATTTACAAATGCTGGAAATTTTTAACTCTTATTTGCCTGAAAATAAGCACTATTTTCTCTACAGAGAAATCAACATAAGCAATATTTACACTGATGACATTGTAGGATGCTTTCTTTACAGAGTACTGTAATTTGGTTTCCCCTTACTTCTAGGCAAATGGTGTATTAAGGAATTTATGTTGTTTTGGTGAGAATTTTCTTTGAAATGATACCTAGACCTTGAAGAGTCATTTTAGCAATGCATTTTAAACTTTCAAAATAAGAAACATTCAGCTATACAGGGCTTGTGAGCCAAAATGGAACTCAAATGCAATTTTCAGAGGTTATAGTGAAATATGTGGGGACTGAGGTGCCAGACCAAGGTTTGGAGTCAGTGGAGACCTTGTTAGGTTAGTTCTTTTTTCCAGGCTGTTGCTTTTAGCTTGGACACTACTCTGCCCCTGAGAGCAGTATGGGGCGTTCTACTGTGGAATTGAAATTACAAACTAATGAGTAGACTGTTAGCTTAATTCTCTGTACATGTGTTTTTCTTATGATACTATCTGGTTTACACTGTTCAGGCCTATGACAGCTGAGATTGATCCTGTTGCTAGTAAAGTCAATGGCAAAACTTCCATAGTAAGTAACAATTAGAGTTTCCCAATCCTTGACAACATTAAGATACACATGAACAAAAGATTTAGTTTGCTGCAGGTATGAACTAGCAAGAATAAATCCCCAGAGTAAGAGAAGTAGGCAGGAATGTGCACCACAGCCATAAGTGCCTCAGGGCAGACAGATATGGTACTTGTAATTTCTGCTACTTTGTGCACCAGACTTGCTTTAAGCCAAAAGCTCTCAGGAAGTCAGGAAATGTAACCAACATTTCAAGTGGTAACTGATTGAGAAAGTTTGTCAAGATTGATGTCTATATAATCATATACTAGGTGAAGTATACGATTAAAAAGACAGAAATCTTCCTCATATTTACACATTTTATTCACAAAAATAGTAGGTTCAAAGTGATGAATCTGTTGCAAATACATACAAAGAGACAATTAATGCTGGATGCATTACATGAAAGCACCAGTTAGAAAGATGATATTCCTAGTCTCTTATCTTTAAAATGCAATGGCCCTATTTAAGCATGACAAATGAGGACAAGACCCTGGAAAACCAGCCTTGTCTAGTTCGTAGTGCTGATGTCATTGTTTAATCAATGAAAAGGATAGATTTTGTGTTAGAAAGTGAAAATATATAATGGATTTCCTAAGGGATCCCAGTGAAAAAGCATGCATGTAATATTATTATTTAACCTGGAAAAGTAAACTGAGTGCAAACAATTAAACTTTAATTTTTAATTATGAGAAATGTTTATTCATACTGGGGGCAGACAGTTATAATCATGTTTACCCAATAGAACTTATAAATACTACTAAATTCAACTGAGTATTTTTCCAGCTGTTTTACAGAGGATTATGTGTTCTCAAAAGCTTTTCATAAATCTGTCAAAATCTGGAAAAAAGTTAATTGAGGACAGTGTGTCTTGCTAAACAGATAAGCTCATTAATATGCCAAAAGTTGGAAGGGTGAGGTTGGGTACATACTTCATGATGGCCACTTAAGTGTTGTGGAATTTTGGCAGCCAGATTCCTTTATGCATAAGGACTCTGGTGCTTGCTGGAGGATTAGTACAAATAATGGATTTGAAAAGCAGCAGCACCAGGAGCTCAGCTGAGCATCTAGTGAAAGAGTGGACTATGTTAAAGAAGGTGATTTAGTTTATCAAATAAAGTTCTTCAAATATATGTTTACATGTGTCCACTTTTGTGTAAGTGTAAGGTCACTACTCAGAGCCCAATTTTATTCTCTTTTGTGACAATATTGGAGGAATAGAAAAGCACCAAAAAAGTGGACACATCATCCTTTCACCCAGAAAGGAGGTCCAGAATTTAATTTTGAGCTGCTGGGTTCAAGGTCCTGAACAAGGACTCTGACAGGATATACCTGTTCTGCAGTACCATGATAGCAAGTACAAGGTTCCCTTTGTGGTACCAAAGAAGGTAATCAGCTTCCTCACCTCTTTCCTCCCCACTGGCTCATAACATGTCTTGTTAAGAGCCAGTTAAAATCAATTTTTATTCAATAGAAACTACATGCTCATTTTTTGAAAACAGAATATTGTTAAAAACAAAAATTTAAAGACAAAGTTTTAAAAATCTTAGATAATTTAAAGCTTTTGTTATTTTAGCCTAATTATTTTCTGAACCAGTAGAATATTTATGAGTTTGATAATTTTACTTTGTGTTTATAAGAAGAAATTCTCTGTTGTGTAACTTCATTAAGCCAGCTCTCTTGTTCATGCGGTTTGAATTTGGCTAAGGTTACAGTAGAGTACATACTTGAGGGATTGGCATTAGAAACTTAAATGGGGTTAGAAGGGGGAAAGACCCCTCTTTCAGACATTTTGCATTAACTTTCCATTTAGGAACTTATCTAAAGAGGAATGCATAGATTTGTGGTATAATTTGCATATTTAGAAAGTTTATTAAAAAAAAATAAAGACAAAAACCCAGATTTTCTTGTTTTCACTTTTCAGTAATTTAGCAGATTTCATGTTTAGTTCCTTTTAAATTTTCTCTCTTATATCTGAGAAAATAAAAATCTGAAATCTCTTCTATGACATCTCCTTTGATGCGTGTTGGGGTCAGCTCCACTGAGGACAGAGAAAAGCTCGGCTCAAAGCCGTGGGAAAACCTTTAGTTACGGTGAGCTGAAACCCACTCCCAGAATCCTTCCGTTGCTTTATGCAAATTGTTGCTGGAAAGTTCTCTGTTCTCCTTGTTGTTATTGGTTACTTTTTGCGGCAGAAATTACCATATTCCTAATCGCCTTTTCCCATTGGACCTTCCCCTCAGATCTCCGCCCTAGCTCCGCCTTTACCTGAAGTTTATAAATACCCCTGTTACAGCCTGGACCCTGCTGTTTCTTCGGTTAGCCCTTGTTAGCATGTGGGCTGTCCTGTTTGTTATTTTCTCCTTATTAAAAGTTCTGTTCCTGGAGTGCTGAGTCAGAGTAGTCTCTCTCCTTTAAGTTGCCAATTGTGGATTCCCAAGGAAGCCACCGGTCAGACTGTCTGGGCTTAGACTGGGAAGCTTCAGACGTGAGAAATAAAAGGATTATAAATCACAAAATCCCTGCAAACAGAAATCTACTGAGTCCCTTGGAAAAGTTGTGTAAGTTAATTTGGGTACACCACTGTGAAACTCACACTGAAACACCTTTTGTTGTAGGAAGAATAAAGAGAACTATCAGTACCTCACACCAGCCAAAGGAGGATAGCTATTTTGTGCAGAATGCTTGTTGGGAAAGAGTTAACCATAGTTTTTAAACAGGTTAGCAGTTAAAGGGAAAAATAGAAGGAAAGGGTTGTTGCTGAATGCTTCTGTATAAAATAAAACACTTGTGGTTCATATTCAAGTTCATGGAAAACAAATGAGCTAGTAAGCATGTAGTGTTTCAATTTAGCAAAGGGACTTTGTTTTACCGTGGGGGAAGAAGGAGTGTGATTCTACATTTGTGGTACTTAGACGGCTAGTGCTTACTCATCATCCTACTATTTGCTTTTTATTGCAAGTCTGGCAGGAGTAAGATCAATCATCCTACAAATGATGGTCTAACATAAAAACACATGAAAACAGCTTCAAAATTTAACTCTTTTTGGCTGACAGGTGTTCTTATCAGATAGTACTTAGAAAATTATACGTATTTCTAATGGAGCTGACATATATCCTGTTTCGGTAAGAATGCACACATGAAGTGTTTACCCATATATACACCAGTACATATTCATTTTTAGATATATATACATGGATATCTGGGGTGGGGGGGGTGTGGTGGGGTATACATACATACACTAACCTGTGGGTAAATCATAGAGAGAGAGAATGAGAGAAAGGGTGTAGGGGGGAGGCAGAGACAGATGCATATCCATCTGTCAGGTCCACCAACTCCCACAACTCAGCATTGTGTGCTTGTGAAGACTGAGGCTGACAAGATGCTGTTTCTAAGTGTAGAATTGATTTGCTTCAGGAATTATGTGCTGACACTCAGTGATGGCAGGAGACCAGCCCGGCCTGAAAGTATGATCAGTGGAGAGAGTTAGTGCAAGGATGGCATCAAATTTGGAACTCTCTGTCTTCTAGGTAAACACCATTCCATTAGGGATCCTGGAGAGATTGTGCCTCCAAAAAAGGGCGTCAGGATAAAGTAGTGCATAGTAGAAATGCTCTATGCTTTCCATATCTGTGTGTGTGAATTATTGTGGAAATTACTTTAAAAAGGTTCAAAGGACCCTAAAGTAGCATGTAGAAAATCTGCTTAATTGGTACATTTGCTTATTTTATTTGGTTGACTTAATTCAGCAGCTAATGCCAGTTTCTATACCATATATTGGATGACGTTATGTCTGTTGCGTATAATCAAAGGAATAATATCCTGGCAGCTTCCCAGTTGTAAGCCATAAAATTTGTCCTCTGCCTACACAAATTTCAAATTTAAAATACTGTCCTAACTTGAAAATATGCGGAAATTATTTAATTTTTGCATCTTGTTGGACTAAATATAAACTATGTCATTTATAGTTCATTATCCAGTTATTTCTTTTCCTGAGGAGTAAAAGAAAGTAGTTGTGAAAGCTATTGGGGATGAAGATCAGTGCCAAATAAAATCATCTGAAACAAGCAGCAAAGTCATACATTCTTCTGCTGTATTTTGGTATACAGATAATAATTCTTTCCCTTAGGATATAACCCTGTTTTCCTGACAATAGGTATTTGTTTCTGGCTATGATTTCTAAAATCGTATGAAAGTTACTTCAAAGTATGATTTTTATCAGTCTGAAATGGAGGCATGCTTCTGAATTATAGGTAGACTTTAAATTTGGTTTCCTTTCACCTTAGTGGCATGTACTCAGGTTCTCTAGTATATGGACACAGGCTGCTTTTTATCTTCTTTACAATTTCTACATATGAGAAAGCATATTCTGTCTTTTGTTTGTCTGTTTGTTTTCATACTACACATTCCTTGCTTTATTATCTGAGAAAGAAAATTTTTGAGTGATATTTCATTTAGATGATAGCACAGATAATATTCCAACTCACACATAGGACAAAATACACTTTTTGTCACATTTCAGATGAAACAGTGATAACAGTAAAAGGAAAATGTTACTCCATCCCTTGTTTAAATGAATCAATTGTCCAATAACCTAAATGCAGGTTGTATATATGATTTAAAACAGCACAGGTTTCTGACCACAGAAACTTCTGAACTTGCTTTTAGTATAACAATTAATTTCAAAATCAATTCAGCATTCAGGGTACGGGGAGTAGGAGACATATGTCATCTTGAATGTACTATATTTTATTTTTGAATAATTCAATGTTTTTTCTTCACTCTTATCTTTAAGTCAACCACTGGGCTGTGAAATGGAAAAATATACTGCAAAATACTTACTGAAAAAGTGGGCAATGAGGGACTGACTTAGAGTTACAACTCTGTGGGATGAATAAGGCAACCCACAACAGGTTGGGAAGCCTTGGAAGCATAGACTAGTCAAATCGGTTTGTCTCCCTGATGATTTCACATATACTCCACGATAAAAGTTATTACTCAGAGCCCAGTTTAATTCTCTTCTGTGAGTGACAGTATCGGGGGAATAGAAAAACACCAACAAAGTGGATACGTCATGCTTTAGACATAAGATAACCAGAAAGGAGGTCCAGAATTTAATTTTCAGCTTCCAGATTCAAGATCCTGAACAAGGACTCTGGGAGGGTACACCCATTCTGCAGTAACAGCAAGAACAACGTTCCCTTTCTGGTACTAAAGAAGATAGTCAGCTTCCTCACCTGTTTCCTCACCCACCACTGGTTCATAAGACATCTTTAGTGATCAGTTAAGAGTGGGGAAATTCAAAAGAGCTTTGAGTTTTAGTTGGTTGGGTTATTTTTTTTTCTGCTTTAACATCTTGTTAGGAATATTTCATCATGTTCAAAGCTTTGGGCAACATCACATGTTACTCTGCATGTCTTAGCATGGCTGAAAGAGCTTTTTGTCTAGATTTTTTCCCTCCCAGCTAAGGGAAATTGCCCTTGGTCCTCTTTTCCATAACTGAACGTTTGTTTATATTTGGCTGGTGCTGTGCATTTTGGTAGCAAGAGTAAACTGTGTTTTTTTACAGCTCCATTAGAAGTGATACAATACCAGATGGATGTGTGTTCCTCCAGTCTCATCCTCCTCTCTTTCATTCTTTTTTCTCTGCTTATTACACAATTTGTTTTTCGAAGACCTATCTTGATGTTCAACCTCTGAACATCAAGATGAATGATTCAAATCAAAATGCGTACTTACAGCACTTTCTGCTAACTGTATGATACTAAGTGTGTATTGAGAAATGATGCCCAAAATTTTACTGGAATAAAATTTTGCAAGCTTAGGGCATTTATAGAGAAGGAGAGATCTGACATCTAGAAATAAACCAAATCATGTCACCTTGAATTTTGGACGCTAGTTTAACAGTATAGAAATTCTACTTTTTAAATTTCATTTTAAAAAACATATTAAAATACCAAAGATACCAACTGGCTGAACAGTTACTACATACACACAGGTATAGAGTACTCCTAGAAAACTAGAGTTCTCCATTAGTAACAGAATGTTGGGATCAACAAAATGTTGTTTAGACATCTACTTCAAGCGATTTCAAGCGCTGAAAGACAATCAATTATTGCTGCTACTTAACAGAATTTCATGAATTGGAAAGGTCATCGAGGGAGTGGTGTATATAATGTCAAGGTACAGCTAAACTCATAATCAAATCTGTCTTTTGCATGGACAGAGCACGTGGAGAGTGTGGAGAGCAGCACACTGCTGTTCCTCATGGCTCTGCTCTGCCTGTGGGGCTGTGGCACTCCAGCACTGCGGCCGCCCGTGTGACCTGCACCCTGCCTGTGTGACCCACACCCTGCCTGTGTGACCCACACCCTGCCTGTGTGACCTGCACCCTGCCTGTGTGACCCATAACCTGCCCCTGTGACCCACACCCTGCCTGTGTGACCCACATTCTGCCCGTGTGACCTACACCCTGCCCGTGTGACCCATAACCTGCCTGTGTGACCCCCATTCTGCCCACAGCAGGTACCTGCAGACAAAGGGACCAAGGCAAGTGCAGCAGCTGCTGTGACTCACTGCCTGCAGCAGTGAGCTTGCTGCTGGGGTCTGCTCCTCTGTTTGCACACATGCACTCACACGTGCACCCCTTTTCTCACTCAGATTTCCCTACCAAGGTGATGATGGTAAATATGAAAAACAAACCTCTATATACAATCTAAAGTGTGCTACTTCGAGCTCATTTACAACACGCCACTACTCACTCTGAATAACATTGCCTAGCAGTGAAGAGAAACAATTAAGTATAACCTCAGAGGATAATTAAGAAATAACATCGTTTTTTCTTTGGCTTTCCTTGACATATTTTCTTTATAAGACTCCATTCATCTTTAATTAAGTTTTGCTTTGAGACTCTGAACCTGGAACAGTGCATTTTTATCTTCCTTGTAATATAACTTTTACCTTGCAGGTAAAAAAAAAATGAAGTCATGGAGCTATAATCATCAGATCATAGAATGAAAGGATTATATGTTTTATACAGGTTAAAAAATAAAACCTTTGAATTAATTAGCATTTTATGAGTTTCAGGTACATGTGAAATATCAAATTAATAGGGCCTTATTCTATTCTTATAAGGTGTTAGAAGAGTATTAAGTGAGAAAATGTAACTCATGTTCAATTTAAGAGCTCTTCAAACTAGGAAGATGTTGGAAAGTGATTAAAAGCTAGGCCCTGAAAGCATCAGCTTTAATAGTCTAAATTAATATAAGCCATTGGTTTGGGAGGTTTAACCTCAATAAGATGAATAAAATTCTACATCAATCAAAACACCCTTTTAAACTGAAATATCTTGTCTTCAAAGTTACTAGTATCTCTGATATGAGCACTACAGTTTTGAAACTTTCCTTTCAATGTAGGATTACAGAGCCTATACTCTTGCTCATTATCCAATCCTGTATGAGATGCAATAGAAACAAGTGAACTAATCAGTCAAAAGCAGATGCAGTTATAGCTCTGAAAGATCAAAGAGCATGAAAAATTAGTAATAAAGCACACATTTTCCTGTATATTAAACAGGCAAATAATTCTCATTTATACTATATATGCATGTTAAGCATTTAAAAGACAGTATCGAAATTGTAATCTAATTTTGATTATGAAATATGTTAAGCATTTCTACAGTTTATTTTTTTTAATCACAGCAATATTAACTTCTTTCATTGTTCCAACAAGCAAGTATGAGTTTCCAACAGTCAGAGAGACTTATTTCAGTCTAGGTATGAGAATCAGAGCGAAAGGTTTCTCTGTCCAAAGCATAATCTATTCTAAATTCCTATGCTGAAAATGCATATAAGGAAGTATTTCACTGTACATGGTCAGAAACTCAAACTAATTTTATAATTTTTGTACTTACGGGTATTATAGATAGCTTTGTAATGTAATTTCTGGAACAATTAATATCCCATTAGCATCCTATCACTAAAATGAAAAACATGAACAGATATTAATCATGCCAAAAAATAAAAAGCCAAACTACAAAATAGTCTCTTGAAGGGTTGCAAAAGTGTCAACATCAACAGTGACTTCAGAGAACAGCCTGACATATTCCAGAGAATCTATTTTTCTGTTATGCAGCTAAGGGTTATATCATGTGCCCTAATAACTACATCAAGAAAGGCAGAAAGAAATTCTTATTTGAGATCAACTTAGTTTTGGAACTCTGCTCTTCAGGGTAAAAATTGATAAGAGAAAGGAATGAGCACAATCCAAACATAGGCGGTATTACTTCTTCAATGTAATTTTGATTTCATTCTGAAAACCCCAGGTATGAGACAGAAATTTTGTCAGAAACAATGACATTAACTTAACTTTGTGGCCTTGCACTCTGTTGCTGATGAACTTGGCTTCACATCCACCATCCAAGCTTCTCTTTCAGTGCATCAGCTTGCTACTCTTCTTTTGTGAGGGGAAGGTAGAGATTGTGGAACAAGGTAAATATTTTGAAAAAAACGGCAAGTTCACACAAATGGAAGAACCCTTCAATATTTCAGTGTTTTATCTGATCAGCTACAGATATTTCAGAATCTTGCTAACAGGTTAAAGAGGCTTATTTCAATACAGGCTATTTTTTGAACTGTTAAAACTATTCCACAGTTGAATGCAGATAAGTGTTCATCTGTAACTTACACATTTTTTTCTCTCTGAAGAACAGCAATTCTGCTGGTGCTGACTTTGTTTAAATTTGAAGTCACCCTCTTCTTTCTTTGCTCCTCCAATCTCATTTGGCTTCCTTATGTGACTTCCAAATCTTACTCTTGACCTGAACATTACAATAACATTAGCGTAAGACACATTTTGAGTCGGGGTTTAGTATTGTTTTGATCAAGCATCAAGATGTGATAAACAAGCACCTTTTAATGCAGATTTCTTCAGTGGAGTCCGTGCCCCTTGACTTTCTCCTTTACTAAATCATGAGGCACTATACACACAAGCAAACATGTTTGCTTGGTCAAGGGACCCTGGGCAGATGGGAAGGCAACATAGCTCCAAGCACCTCCTTGATCTCTTTCAGAGTACTACTGATTGGGTTCATCTGGACCACAGGAGTGCAAAAGTGCTGAATCCTGTAAAGCCCAGGGTGATATCCACACTGGCATCTGAGGAAGACTAACCTGTATTTCCCCTTCTTAGTTCACAGCCATTACTCCAAAGGGCAGTCAACGCAATCCATGCATTTGCTCAGCAGCCCTGCTATCCTTTTATCAAAGTGCTTTTCAGTTCACAGCATCCTCTCCAGTTTGTTGCAAAGGTGGCATGTGCATAAAACAGGAATGGAAACTTGGAGACACATGGTGAGGAAAAGACCATGGTAAAGCAGTATGCTCTTCCACAAAGCAGCATGAGCACAAGTTACAGGACATTGTATAAAATGGCAGCAAATGTTTATCTTGACTACACAGACTAAAGTTTTTTTTTCCTCTAGCCATGTAAAATCAATATTAATCAGCAGAATGTAACATCAAACTTTACAAATTAATATGACCCTTCTACACAGGGTTGAAGAAAAGGGACTATGTTTCAAAGTGTTCAAGCAAAGAGAAGATGGGTTATATTAATAATAGTATCATGCAGGTTCTTGTCCAGTAAAAATATTTATATTACTATTAATTACTTATGTTCTAAGGAGGAAACAATGCTTTCTCTGTTCATTCTTAGACTATTTCACAGCCAGAGTGCACATGAACCAGCTTGTTTTTCTTAAACCTAGTAAGTGCAAGCTGTAGTCTTGATGATATTTAAGGTGCAAGAGTGAAGATTTGACTAGTTCTGTGTGGTTTTCTCTGTAAGAAATTTTTCCTATAACATTTTAAATTTGTTATTTATGTATTTCATATAGTGTTAATAACAGTTTCATGTTTTTACAAATTTTATGTATTTTCCAATAGGCTCATAAACCTAGATTTAAAGGTACTTAACTTTCTCCACAAGGACCTAAGAATTTCTGAGATCAGTTTTATTTGGTTAAAGTGACAATAGAAATTCCATTTTGAAACAAGATGTGCAGCTTTCAAATGGAGAAAATCAAAATTAGGGGCTTTCACACTCCTTGCTTTCTGCCATCTGTGTTCTTGAAGGTCAGACCTTGCTGAAGGTCCTTCAGTGTTTTTTTATTGAATGTTTGTGACTTTCTCTGTGACACTGCCTCTGGAGGGTCCTTAGAAGCAGTCTGGCAAGATTGAAGTCTGTCTGTCCTTGCTGCCCACTGCACTCTCTTTAGTGTCTGAGTGAGACTGAGCAGCTCTTACTGTTGCCTTTTCCCTCCTGTAATTTCCATAGGAAAGATGCAATGTCCTTCCAGACATCCCACCTGATCTCATCTTGTCAACCATAAATAAGGCCTCTTCAAACCAAGACAGAGAAGCCAATGTTTTGCATTATTATTGGTATTTGTATTTGTATTTGTATTTACCAGTCATTTTTACCTTGTTACCACTTAAAAACAAGTCTTGGTCTCATTGTGCTAAACACTGCGTGAACATAAGTGATGAGAAAGTCTGTGTCCCTAAAAGCTTTAAGTCTGACAAATAGACCATAAATAGCAGATGAGACAATTGAAGCAACTGGACAAAACTGAGGGAAAATATGCTAAAAGAAAAATAAATCCACAGTTTAATGCATTCTGCATCACAGCCACAATTTTCCCATCTGTTTCTGACTGATAGACTGAGAGATACCATTTCCCCTGTTACTACTTAATTTAATAAAATTTTATGCTAAAAAGATGTTGCCTCTCTGAGGGAAATCAGTGAAATGAATACAAGTGAATACAAAGCCTAAGAGGTTTTGGCCTACCAATCATTCCAAAGGAAAATAAGTGCAGTAAACATCAACGTGATTCTTTGCTGCCCTGTATTGTCAACAAAACCGGTAGTTCTAATAACAGGCAAGTCAAAGAAGCAAGTGCTTCTCAGTCTTTCAGCCTTTCTGTGTGTAATCCACCAAAGTCGAGCTGTACAGGATAGGATTCGGCCACAGGAGGTTGAAAATTAGTTTCAATTCAGGAAACAGATGTAAATAAACCAAATGAAGGTGTAAGGAAGGAAGAGGTTTCTTTTTCCTTTAACTTTTCAGAGGAAGGAAAAAATATTTTAAAAGGTACCAACCAGCAAAAGTAAATCTTAGCAACTTTTGCTTAAAATAGCTGAATGCATATTATATTTGAAACCCTTTTACCAGTCTTTTAATGTCTTTCCATAATTTTTTCATCAGTGGAAGCCAGCAACTTATGTCCATTATAATTATAATTCACAGTAATTTGTTGTCTTAAAGAATTTTGCCAAAATTTGCAAAGGATGGAAAGTTAATTGGAAGATTAAGAGCAATAATTATATATTTATTCACCTTTGAAAAAAGATTAATTTTGATATAGTATTGACATCTAGACAATTTTCCCTTTAAAATAAATATTAAATTTTAGGTTTATATTCCAATGTAAAGGCTGGGTTGTGGAGAATTTATGTGTCTTGTTTAGCTTAATGAGCAATATTTAAAGGTTCAGTTGTATTTATCAAACTGATTCTTCATTGCTTTTTTTCTTCTGCCATGCAGCCTATTGATTTATTTGTTCTACTGAAAATTGTCTGTCAGCTGTTCGATTTGGCCATGTGACTTTTCAAAAACTTAATTAGGAAGCGAACACTTCATCCTGGGTTATGGATGTGAGAACTTCTGGCAGAGGCACACACATCTGGGGCAGCTGCTGTTTGCTAAGTGAGCCTGAGACCAAGCCCAGGTGCACTGTGTCCCTGTGCTGCCACTGAAATTCTTCCCTTCCCTCAACCAGTCATGTAAAGATAATTCAAGTTTCTCAGTCTTACAATGTGATCCATAGCATGATAGTTATAATATATTGCACAATAATTATACTATATTGCACAATAATTTACAGTTGTTTTTATACAATAATTTATCTACATCCCAGAGGACTAGACTGTTTTTGTGGTCCTTTCATAGGTAAGAGGAAAAATGTAATATCCTCTAGTAATGAATTTTAAAGTAAACAAGTTTTCTGGCTGCATTTTGAAGTGTCTTCACTTTTCGTTTTCTTTCTTTTCTCTGATCTGATCAATAGTCTTCGATTTGCCAGTCAGGCCATCTTGTACTTGGCTTCTAATTTAGAAACTTCTGGAAACAGAATTTTTCACCTTCAGTTTTCTATTTAACACATTCCAAGCATCACTTCTCAGGTGACATGAAAGATAATTTCTTTCTCATCACGAGAGAAAAGAAAATTTGTAGCTATTTTCAAAATTATTCTGAAAGGATGGAAGCTATCTGCAATCTTTTTTTGATTGCATTTCTTTCTTTTGGTTGGTTTGATGTTTTTTTCTTTTCTTTTTATTTTTTTCCCCAGAAGCCCCAAAACTGACTAAAACTCAAGCTGTTGAGACAAAGTAATTTTGAAATATTAATTTGATGTCTTATATTTCTTTAGTATCCTTTAACTAACTTTGGTAATTAAAGGATTCTAAATAAATGTAAGACATAAGTTATCCAGTAATATACTCAATACCATAAAGTACACCCACAGGAGAGCTATGAAGAAATTAGGCTCTTTGCTTCTTTTAATTTATTTTTGCTTTTGAATATAGGCAGGGTGAAGACACAAAGATTTGTGTAGTTCATAAATAATTACAATCTTAAGGACTAATTTTTTTTCAAGATTTTGCTCCCACTACCAGAAGAACAGGATAGAAATCATAAGGTAAATAAATATCAGAACATCTGACCAAAAAATGCCTGCTAGAATATTACTAGAAGAGAAATAATAAAAGATGTGAAAGGGATAGAAGGAAAGGATAATCAGGAACTAAAGAAGTGAGCTAAAATACTAAGAGAAGAAAATAATGGTACAAGAATAAACTTGTCTGTAATTTCTTCTCAGTCTTGGCTTACAGAGTTTGCTTTTAAATACTGTTCCAAACATAATCATTTAAATATATCAGATGATGATCTCAACAGAAAATAAGATTACCATATACCATTTCACACATGAACTACTAATTTCCAAGTCAGCATAGATCTTCTAGTTCGGAATGATTCACTGATCTTAAAAGATCTTAAGTAGAGATTCAACATACAATTAAACAAGCATATAATTAAATTCCAGTCCCTGTTTTCTTTTACATAGGCTATTAACCTGTCCTTATGTTTTGGTAGATTGGACTGTGTTACTGGGTGTCTTTTATTTTGTTGGTAAAATAAGTATGTATGTCGGTAAAATGCATAGACATTTTTCCTGTATGTATTTTCTTGAGGAATAAGAGAAACTACGTTTTAATGGGAAATTCATTATGAATTGGTTAAAATTTTCATTTATAATACTGCTGTCTTTTTGTGCTTTATGATTATATGGAACTTGCTTATTGTTATACTTCAGAAATATTTGAATTCTATAAAACATCATACTTTAAAGACAACCAAAGGAGAATATCTAGCTATACAATTTATCCAAAGTGTTAGGAAGTCTGATGAGCTGTTTGAAATTTATCTCATTTTCAAGGCTAAGAAATGTGAGATTTTATTTGATGTTAAATTATTCTATAAAACCTTACTGGAATCTTAATTCCTGCTAATAATCATAATTCTCTTAAATTGCTTAACACTATCATACAGAGTAAATAATGTCCTTTTCACAGAAATACATACTAAAGTCTCCAAAAACACCTTAATGTGAGGCAAAATTAATAGCAGTAACCAGTAGCAATATTTCTCTTGTCAGCTAGTAGGTGATAAAATATTAATTCATATGTCTATCACAGAGAATTGAGATTACTGAACTACTACACTTATCAGGCATTATCAACTACTAAATATTTAATTAAAAATGATGTAGCAAATTAGTGCTCTTAGGTGGTGTTGTGGGTTGTGGGTTTTTAAGGCATCACATATCAACATATCAGTACTCCTAAAGAAGCCAAGAAGTTCCACGCTAGGACATGTGCAGCCCAAAGCATGCTGCCACTTAACACTAAACCATTGATATGGGTGCATTGCTCAGGCAGCTGCTTTCGAATCACCACAAGAGACAATCTGACATATTACAGAAAACTGAAATTGATGGCGGTTTACCTTAAGACGTCAGGCTGTAATCTGCTGTGGTAATTACAGCTTTAAACTGAAAGAAACTACATTTGGATTCTTTGCTGAGGATGGTGAGGCTCTGGAACAGGTTGCACAGAGATACTGTGAGTGCCCCATCACAGGAATCATTCAAGGCCAGGTTGGATGGGAGTTTGAGCAACCTGGTCTAGTGGAAGGTGTCCCTGGCCATGGCAAGGGGCTTGAGAGTAGGTAATCTCAAAGGTCCCTTCAAACCCAAGCCATTCTGTGGTTCTATGATTTCAGAAGCAGCTGAGCAGTCCCAGAACCTGTCTGGTACATGACAGGAGCAGAGAGAGGCAGGTCAAGCCCAAAGCTTCCAACACCGAGGTCAATGACCAGAAGGGAGGATATCTGGGACTGCCACACTCTTCTGTGGAAATACATATTTCCTGGGTGCTTTTGCCCTTCACTAGATAGCCATTTTTGGCTACTGTTGGAGGGATGTTACTCACTCTTCTGTTACCTACTCTTTCAAGTATAATTAGGGAACTGTAACAATACTCCCATTAAGTACTGCAGGCATAGGGTTAACATTAAACTCGAGTCTTGGGAACTGAAAACTCTAGGAAATTACTGTTTCTGTGACCTGAAGACCTTGATGTTTTAATTACAGTCCTTCTAATTACTGCTTTCATTCTGACCGTAACATGAGTCACATGCCTCTCTGATCATTCAGTCTCTGCTAACTCTATTCTGCTTCTCTGCACACTGTCATTTCTGTGTGCTAACTTATGTCATACCAGTGATTTCGTACACTGATTAATTGAATTGCTTATTGAATTGAGACATCTTTTCTTCCTGTTATTTTCCCCTTTACTCAAGCCTGCAACCTCCGCAAGAAAAAGAGAAGCTGCTGTGTTCCATGAACCACAGAGATGGTGCACATGGTGGTCTCTGAAATGATATTCAAGTACAATGGATTCCTTGAAGAATATTTAAGCTCTTTCTCAATCAGGAAATATCTTTCAGATTAGGGTATTATGTTGCTGGGCTTTTTGAATTATGCTTGTGACAGCCTCATTTCTAAAAGTGACTTGGCTTCTGCAATTCTAGTATACAGAAGAGTATATAACTCTTAACAACCTACACATGATGTCAACTGCATGTGACTTTGCTCCTAAACGGAACAAACTAAAAAGAAAATTGTCCATGACTATAGATTTTTATTTATTGGTACTGCTATATCTCTCCTTCATCAAAAGCCAGCATTTCAGCCATAATGAATGGCTTGTACACACATGATTTTGTCTTTGAATTCATCACTCTCTTTACAATGAAAACTGAAGCTGAGGTGTTTTAATGCCATCCTATACACATAGATATACACAGATGATGGATAGATAGATAGATAGATAGACAGATAGAGTCAAACAAACAAACAAAACCCCCCTTTTGTTGGATCAAAAGTGTGTCTCACCTGTAGAAAAATTAGTAATGCACAAATTCAAATCTTCATTTACTGTATGCATATTTACATGTTGCCATTTTCTGAAGAAACACTTATCTTTTCTATCAGTTCATGAATCATCAGTCCTTTAAGAAGGAATTCCCTTCTCTGTAACATTCTGAATAATTGCATTCATATAAAAATGGTTTCACAATTTTTTCTATTATGGTAACTCATTATATCAAAATATTGAACTTAATATTAAATTTTCTATATTGCACAGGAGACATAATTTGAAATTATACAGAGAAAAGGATTTGAGGCCCATATTCGTCACAGTGTTTCAATTACTTATTACTATAGGAAATAATGGGAAGGAGATGGCATGTAATAGTGCACATGGAGTTTGATCTTTTTCCTTTTGTTCCTTTTGTTCCTTTTGTTTCTTTTGTTCCTTTCCTTTTTTTTTTTTTTTTGTTTTGTTCTCTCCTTGTAGTATTAGGTGAAGGTAAATCATATATGACAAATTACAATTTTATTCCCATTTTTCATTTGAAAAAACGGGTTTTGTAGAAAATCTAAGTACTGTCCAAAATCCCACACAAATTTCCCAGCTTTTCTGCTTTAGAAAGGTTTTAAAAGATGACCCATGTGTGCTGAAAGGACCAAAAAAAGCTGAAAAGCTGATACTGAAGTACAAAATAGAAGATGCACTTTAAAATTAATGGTAGCTTTTTGGCTGGTTATTTGTTTGCAAACATTTGGAGCTTTTTTATCATTTTTACAATGAAAATATTTCTGTTTATGAGAATACAAACAGTCCTGATTGGTAACTATTTGGACTGATACGCAGAAAAAAATACATGTATATGCAATATACACTATGCTTTCATACGTTTTTAACATACCCATCTTATCATAAACATTGTGCTGTGTTTAATTTCAGATTTGCTTTTGGTTTTCAGACAAGTGCATTTCAAAATGTGACTTGTTTCCATCACCTTCCTGTCATATAAAACCTGACCCCAACAGAGCTTTCAGGAGCATGTTCCTTCACTGAATTAAGAAATGTTAGGATTTGCATAAGGTATATTGTATAGCTGAAAAAAAAGGCCAGGAATGACATTCACTGAATCTCATATAACCATAAATTTAAAAATACAACAAAATGAAACAATTAAATTGAAAATATTGGGGAAAAAACCAATGCAAAAAAGCCCAGATAAATATATGAAATTGATCTTTTCAAGGGAAAAGAAATCTCTAAGTTCATCTTTAAACTTGTATGAGAATGTTAATTTTCAAGGAATGAAATAAACTTAATGATCACTATACAGAAGCTGAACGGGAAAATGACTGTGATCTGTCTCAGCACTATCCTTTAGACATAGAAGGTCGTCTTCACCTGATACAAAAATTACTTCCCTATTTCTCACCCTAATCCAGTTCTCTTGGACTTTACAGATATGTAAGTTCATACAAATGGTGTCATGTCTGTATCACACATTTGCTGTAGTTCTGAGACAGAAGTGTTCACACACAATGATAACATTTGGTTTTGATTTAGTGATGTCTTAGCCTGACATTCACATGAAATACTTATCACATGGAATACTTATCATATGAAATATTTCACATTAAATACTTATCTGCACCAGTTTTATCTGTAAGATTTAAATTACATTGCACTCATATTTATGCCAACTTCGCTCAATATTCACATAGAGATGTCATTTAATTCCATACTACACAAAAGTGCATATGAGTATTTTTAATGAGAACAGAATACACAATATTATCATTCAGTCACAAAATGTTTTTCCCTTTATTGTGTCTCCATGACTCATGCTGAATTCTATATTGCCCCTTAATGAGTTCTATGGCAACCCTTTGGCACCTTGCAGAAAGAAGCATTTAAAGATGCATGAAATATTTTGAAATGTCTACAGTTCTTATTTTCTTAATGTTTGTACCAAAATGGATGTCATTTACAAGCTATGAAGTACAGTGTCCTGGCAAGAAACTTGGCCAGAATTCCCTCTTAGTTACCTGTGTTAATAGTTCTTTTGGTATTTCCAGGGCTCTGTTCATGCGTGTATGTACACAAGTAGATACACATAATTGTAAAAACTGCCAGGCTGTTCTATTTGCCCTCTACATGTTTAAGGATCACCTAGGTTTTTCTTTATCTTTACAACAAGTTGGAATTGATTCACATGCACTTCAGTTTGGTTTGTGTTCAAGGATCCAGAAACCCAGAATCCAGAAAACTTTTTCAAGAGATCGTTTGAACAGAGACTCATGAGATGTCATCCAGATATTTCTTGGGGAAGTTTTTAGAACCACCAAGAAACTTTTTGTGTAGATCAACTAAAATTTTTAATGAAAATTAAAAATTCAAACCTATGAGGCTACTTGGTTAACCTGTTTCAGAGAGAACACCACTGCATTCCTACAGGCATTTTATTCACTTTTAGTTAAACTTGGAAAAGGCATGCTAAAGGCTGTTGGTTAAGTGGCGTAATGTTAGGGAGGGAGGAAGATGGTGTTGAGTGGATTTTTGTTGGGTTTGTTTTTGATTTTCCATTGCTGATTTGTAGTCCTATTCAATATTGCTGGGTAGCAGTATTTACATAATTTTCTCTGACTTTGTTACTCTTTTTCAGGAAATGTCCTAAATACAAAATAATATTAATATTATTTTGTGTTATACTCATTTTCCATAGCAAATGCTGGCTAACTAACTTCTCAAAAATATTTACACAGATCTGTGGCCTCACATGTGGATTAAATGTACAAAAGATAATTGTGATTAATTACAATACATTCTTGGTGCATGAAGACACATGTTCAGGTAAATTCGCCTGCCAAAATAATTGAATGTTTCTTCTTTTAAGCATTTTTAGTTGAACATAATTTTCAGCATCTTAATATGGCTACAGTTCTTGAAAATTTGCAGCTATAGCTATACATATAATATAGAAAAGGATACTATTTTAAAACTATGTCAACATTATGGTATACATTTTATTCCATTGCTTAACCTCGGCATGGCAAGAAGATGAACTTTTTACATCCATAAATACTCTGAATACCTTAAAAAAAATCTTACATATAAATCTCTTACATCATGCTTCCTCTTAAAAAAATTATATCTACACAAATGCTAAAACAATTAAATGCAGGGAAGAAACTGATCCTCTTGTTGCAAACTTTAAAAATAATCTATATTTTTTTGATCTATCAGAAGAACACCCAGCTTTCAGGAACAGAAGTGTTTTCTATTATACTGACAGTCCATTAGCAATCCCCATTCTATCACACTCCTTCTTTTTTCCTCTGCTCAGAAACATGATACAAATGTTATTGTCTCAAGCTGTGTTTATGACACAAGCTGTGGCAGAAAAGAAAAGTTAGTTATTTTAATTTTTGGAGGGATGTCTTAACAAAAGTTTTAGGATTGATCCATGGGCTATCACATTTTAAACAGAGTTTTCATCACACAATTTATTTCATTTGGGGAGCTGTTATAACTAACAGCAGAAAAAGCTTGTGTTTGGGGCTTTTTTTTGTTTGGTTGTTTTGTTTTGTTTTTTTTTGTTTTTGCTGCAGTGTATGCTGATTTTAATGTTACAGTACAGCTCTCATGTCCATTCCAGTTACCGCTGTATTCTGATGCATTGTGCTGGTATAAAATTATAAGGTCAAGAATATACTTTGAGCGCCTTTCCGGTTAGGTTACTTCAGTGAAGCACTATTTCACTCTCAGATTCAGTGACTGGCCTGCTATTGAACTAGGAGTCTGAAAAACTCACATACATTAGGTGAAAAAATATTAACTCTGTGAAGTTCACTGGAGGCAGAAATCTTGCTAAGCTAGACACTCCCTTTTTGCTCTAAAGAAACCTTTGTTGATGGTAGGAACCTCTAGCCACTTGGGATCTCATTTGCCAGGAGAGAAGCACATGGTAACTATACCTACCTTGTAGCTGAGCAGTGAAGTCAGAGCACTTTCTTGGGAAGTGAAAGGCCTGGCTTGTAGATATTACAGAACCTACAGGTCAAGCTGCCTCTTCCCCCGGTGGATGACTGGCAGCCCATAAACTATCTTTGGTACAGATGGTCTGGGGCACTCCTTCTGAACTTGATGCACTAGACAGCTTGAGAGTTGAGGGTGATGTTCCCCAGCTGAGAGCAAGTGTGTTGTTCCCCAACAACAAGAGCAAGTTTCTCAATATTGAATTGCCATCCTAATTCCTAATTCCAGACCTTTCATTCATCATCTGTACAATGATCACATAGGGAAAATCTCCCAAGAGGTGAAATGGATATCCCATCATTGCCTTCACCTGCTGCATGGGTGCCCTGCCAGCAGTGCCTCAGCCAGTGAGTTTCAACCCCAGCAAGACACACTTAAGAGTGGTCCTCTGTGCTGTTAGTTTGAAATATATAAGGTCATGTAAAAGCAGGCATGTCCACCGCTTTGAAGTAGAAATTATTGAACTTCTGTTTTACAGATGACTTTCACAAATTTTGTGGTTCTGTATATGGTATTCTTTAGTAAATACACTTAATGTAATTTAGAATTCTCCTATTTTAAAGATTCAATAATGTTATTTAATGTCAAAAGTCTTTGCATCTTTCAATAATATGATGAACTAAGAACACATTTGCAGTATATGTGAATTAGGTGAATTAGGCTATCACGTGTGTTTACAATATCTCTCTTCTGAGGGGTCATCCGTAATTCAAAGGTGCTTATTACTTCTTTCAACTATTTGGGTTCATAAGTTGGACATGAATTGTTTGCTCCCTTTTGAGTATTTTGAGCTGAGTATTTCTGTCATACTGGACTCTTTTAATATTTTTCCTTCATTTGCCCTGCAACACAATGAGTTAAACATTCTCAGACAGTGTGTCCACAGAAAAACATCATTCTTTAGCAGATTTTGTTTAAAGTACTCTCCTAAGGTCATCTTAATAATTCTTCATCCACAGTGTGGATATTCACATGATATTCAACATTCCTCTGAGAGACCACAATTTAATCTCTCTCATTTGTTCCTCTGTGCCATTTTATAGTGCTTATCTTGTATAGTCACACAGGAAGGTTGAAAATATGTGATACTTTAGCAATCTTGAAGAATGAATAACAAAGAAGTTCATACTCTTTGGAACTGCATTTGAAAGAGAGAACTAAAACTTTTCTATCAGTATCTTACTGTTTCATCCATGACCATGAAATTATTTTCCTGGAGAAAAGGAGAAGGGGCAGACACGAATCTCTTTTCTGTGGTGACCAATAATGGGACCTGAGGGAAGTTATGTCAGGGGAGGTTTAGGTTGCATATTAGAAAAAGTTTCTTTATCCAGAGGGTGGTTGGGCCCTGGAACAGACTCCTTGGGGAAGTGGTCACAGCACCAGCCTGACAGAGTTCAAAAAGAGTTTGGACAATATTCTCAGGCACATGGTGTGATTCTTGGGGATAGTCCTCTGCAGGGCTGGGAGCTGGACTTGGTGATTCTTGTGGGTCCCTTCCAATTCAGCTAATTCTGTGATTCTGTAATTCTTATTTGAAATAAATATGGAAGTGTTTTTATGTTCTCACTAATCTTCATAGACAAACACTTCTAAGTTCTGCTGATGCACTTATCATCCAGTGAAACAGCCCAGAAAGAGGGACCAAAAGCAGGACATAATTCCTCAGCCTAGAAAAATGCCTGTAGTTGTATCCTAGAGAAAGGAGAGGCTTTTTACTATAGATGGCAGATAGGCTTCTTCTGCAACTGTCAAGCAGTTACTGTATAAAAAGCGTGAAGACATAATCTAAAAATTGAATTGAAATCATGATAAACATATCCAGACAGTCTTTGTTTTGAAATCCAAACTCACACTTTCTCGGCTATTTTCCACTATCTCTTTTAAGAAGGGATTTGCAGTTAGTAAAAAAAAAATAAAATCCAATTGAATCAAAAGATTTATTTTTAATACTTAGCTAATATAAACTACTTCTGTCAGGTTTCCCCGTACAGCCTGAGCAGCTCAGACATAACCACAAAAAATCCCTTTTGGAGACTTAATTTATAATCTGGTCTGGTGTATGCATATGCATCTGTCAAAGGATATTTGTCACCTGATTACCAGATTTCAGCTACGGACTAAGAGACAAGTTTTCAGTTCTGCCTTGAAAGCTCCAGACATATTTATATAACAATGTTATTTTGCCATAAACTTTGTAAAATATAAAGAAAAAAAAGATGCAGAACAAAACCCAGAAAGGTTTATGAAACTGAGTTGTCTCAAGGCTTTTCATTAATGAGGGCAAAAGAATTTAATCACTACAGAAATGAGGGACCAAGATGAGAATTTATTTGCCGTGGTAAGGAAAGGAAACGTGGAAGGGCTGGAATAGGAGTAGACATCGATATACTGCCCTTGGAAGCATGGGAAGTTTGGACTGGATGACTACAGAAAATCCCCCTCCTCTGGTCTAGCAGGCTTCTTCAGCAATTTTCCATCCCACTTCCTTCATAGCTTACACAACAGGTAAAGTAGAAGTAAAGGTTGTTTTCTGACAATTAGAGTAAATGTTGATCATATAAAAAAGAAAAAGTCAAATCCCAAAGGTTTTATAAGAAAATAAGTTAGTAAATCTGCATTCTGAATTTTTCCCAGGGTAAAGAATATCTTTCCTGTCCCAGTCCCACTGAATTCAAATAGCAAAATTCCCATTGGATTAATGGGAAATAGTTCTAAAGTCTATTTCATGAGACAAGTAAATGTATTGAAATTGTATTGAAATTTCATGATGAATTTTAAAATGTAACTTCAAAAATTAGTTCTGCTATTGCAGATTGTAAGGTTATATAAACACTCAGAAATTTGACAATAAGAGGCTATTGAAAAGATTTGAATAAGATAATTTAATGACAACATAATTTACTCAGATGCTCAGGAGGAAAGAAATGCATCAGTGTTGTAGTTGTTAAGAGACACAGGAAGTATCAGATATGCAGTATAGATGGCGTACAGTAAATGTTACTCTATTTTCTCTCAGTAATAAGATTAGATAATGCCAAATAAAGATTGTCTTCAGAGAGCACTCCAGCAATAATGAAAGGTCATTTGCACTTTGCGCAATATAGAGAAAACAGAGACCCACTGATTTTTAACATTTTTTTCCCAGAACCTGGTGGAAAAATCACCACATGCAGGCTGTCTATGAAGCAATTTTCTGAATAAGTGACTGCCTTTGCCTAGCTTTAACCAAGCTACTGATCTGGGCCTTCTAATGCCAAAAGTTTCATGCAGCCAACGAAAACCCCAATTCTGAAGCTTGTTTTACCTTACACTTCCCTACCAACAACTCTGAGCAATCACATTCCAAAATAGGAGTGTGATTTTTTTTTCAAAACATATTTTAAATTTTAGAAAATTCAGTTATTTTTAAAATCAGGATGGGGGTCCCAAAAATTGTGTTAGCCAAGCAAAGATAAGGATTGTCTGGTTAAGAGGAAAAGAAGAACAGATTATAGAGATGCATTCATCTTCAAATTGAGAAGACTTTTTTGACCCTCAAGAGAGAGGAATGTAGGAAGTAAGTGCATGGGTACCCCTCCTTCATTTCTGTGGGGAAGAGAGGTGAGAGGAAGGGAGGAGGCAGCTCTTTGTCTCTCTCTTCTCTTGAAGCAAGCAGTTCTTTTGTTTTCCCTGTCCTTAAAGAAATTCACACACTCTAACAGAAAAAACTTACACAAAAATGGCTCAGCAGTCTCTTACCTATAGGTTGCTGCTGGCATATGCTGAAAGCAACAGTTAAAGGAAACATCTATTTTTTATATCCCAAAACTCAACTTTCAAGTGACTCTGCTTAAGTCAACAAGGAATTTATTCCTTGAGGCCATCAGAACTTAGTGGACACAAGCAAAATCTGGTGGAATCTCCATTTCACAAGGGACTAAATTTAAATTCTTAGTGTTCAAATAAGTTTGAATTTAAGGGCAAAAAGGTCTTGTACTCACTGGGTAATGGATTTTCTTCAGAATCTCTTTGTCTATTTTCTTTAAACATTCATAGGCAACCCTCATTTTTCTTCTATAACTAGAAATAGCAAAAGTAGTTACGAATCTGATCTTGGTCTGCCAGCAAGCCTGGTCTAAATGAGGCTTTCATACAGCGATTAGGATTTTTGGCTCTTTTCTTTGATCTCTAGTCTTGCTCTTGGCAGTTGAAACACTGCCAAATGGACCTTGACAACATTTCATGTCCACTCTGTGCTCATACTCTCAGGTCTCTGTGAAACTGTGCTGTAATTAAATCTGTCTCCATCAACAGTCATAAGAGATTTTCTTTGGCTGTGGGGCAGGATGAAACATTTCTGGCTTCTAGTCTGTTTATATAATAATCACAGGTTGAAATTAGAAGTCTCAAATATTTCCCTTTCTCTTGCTTATGCAGGATCTTAAATTCACCATAAAATGGAGCAGAAGATAGCAGATTTGGATCAAAATTAATACAACAGCACCAAATAAAAGGAATGTACAGAAAATTAAGGTCAAATCTTAGTTCTGTTAGAGTTAAAAGCAAAATATCTAGCTGTAACAATTAAACTCATTTTGATTAAAATACTAGAAGTGAAAATACAATTTATAAATTTGTACTTCTGCAAAGATTGGGATTTTTTATCACAGATGCTAGTGATAATTATTCTTGAGATTAACAGCTGAACAAAAGATCCAGTTAATGCCAATAGGTGACTGTAACCTGAACAATCAACAACTATTTTCAGCTATAATCAAATGACAATCTCGTGTAGTAGGATATCATACATATCCTTTTTCATCTTAATAAAAAAATCATGTTTTTCTTTGCCTTTTTTCTTTATTTCTTTTTTCCTCCTCTTTCTTGTACGCAATTTTCTAATTGGTGGTACTCATAGGGTAGTTTTAATTATGACTAATGTTTTATTTGTGTTCTCTCAGATTGCTATCAGTCTGCAACTCCTAGTTGTTTATTTTCCTGAATTTTGTTTTGCAAAAAAAGTAATTCTACACTTTACTATCTTATTACCCTTATACCGTAAGATAGTATATATGTTTTTTGCTTTAACTTTGAACATAAAAACTCTTAGAACTACAGTGAACTCATTACTTTGGAACAGAACAAGTATCCATCACAGATCTCAACATTTGTGTTTTGTGTAATCAGGGTAGAAAATACTTAATTCACTTTTCCCATGGACTTTTATTAAGGCAATAACATAATCATTTGAAAATCTTCATCACTGCTACATGCTTGTCATCTCCAGACTGCATTGGTATAAAGCATTATATCTCTGGGATCAGGGCAGAGCTCCAGCTTGGTGGGATGGGACAGGCAACTCCTCAATTGGGGGAGTCACTACATTTACCTCTAATTCTTCCATCAGGTCCCAATCACTTCCCATTCCCTATTCAAGATGTTGCATTGCTCAGCTTCCTATCAAGTTCATGTATCAACGATTTGCCTTCAGCAACAGTACTTCCAGATTTGCAGCACATTTCATAATTCCAGAAGGAATGAAATCTATAATTGGGGAGAAATTTTTGGAGGGAATGGGTGGTGGGGAGGACAGTTGTGTTATAATGAATGAGTACTTTCCTTCCTCTCCATTTAATAAGGAATAGTTTTATAATTATGACCTTTGTCTTGCTGGAATGGTCAGGGCTTGTAATTCTGTTCTTTCTGATTCAGATTATAAAGCTAGTTGCCCAGTTTCTCAGGCTACATACATAACTTATTTTGGGAAGGATGCTGTTCCTAAGACACTGAGATGGAATAAATATAGTCATATGTTCTCATTTGAAATCATTGCATCAAGATTTAAGCTCGGGACTCCCGTTTTGTAGTTGGTGGCTTTTAATACAAGTCTATGATCTGTAGGTTGTGAGATTATAATCCATATTTCTCAATCATATATAGAGAGGATCTAGGTAAATCCATGACTGTAGCTTCCCCTATGATCCATCCAGGCAAGAAGGAAGTACTATTAACTACAGTAAGCACAAAATAATAGCAACTTGGATAAATTCTTCTCTGTAACTGCTCATAAGACATGCAACTTCCACAGCATATTCACATAACCGATGAAGGGGTAGGTGCCTCCTCAGCAAGTTTGCTGGCAACACAAAGTTGGGAGGAGTAGCCAATACCCTAGAGAGCTGTACCACCCTCCAGATACCCCAGCCCTTCAGAAGGGCCCTAACAGGCTAGAAAGATGGACAGCAAAGAACATTCTGAAATTCAGCAAAGGCAAATGCAGCATCTTGCACCTGGGAAGGCATAACCCCATGAACCAGCACAGACTGGAGGCTGACCTGCTGGAAAGCTGCTCTGCAGAGGAGGACCTGGGGGTCCTGGTGGACGGCAAACACTCCATAAGCCAGCAGTGCCCTGGTGGTCCAATAGTATCCTGGAGTGCATTAGGAAGAGAAGGGCCAGCAGGTGAAGGGAGGTGATCCTGCCCCTCTACTCAGCCCTAGTGAGGCCACATCTGGAGTGCTGTGTCCAGTTCTGGGCTCTGCAGGACAAGAAAGATGTGGAGTTCCTGGAGCAGGTCCAGCAGAGGGCTGTGGAGGTGATTTAGGGAAGGAATGGAGCTTCTCTCCTATGAGAAAAGGCAGAGGGAGCTGGGCCTGTTCAGCCACAAGAAGAGGTGACCGAGAGGGGACCTCATCAATTTATTTAGGTGTCTGAAGGGAGACATCAGAGGAAGTTTCCAGGCTCTGCTCAGTGGTGCCAAGAAATAGGACAAGAGGCAATGGGCACAAACTGATTCACAGAAAGTTCCATCAGAATATGAGGAAGAACTTCTTTGCCATGCAGGTGACTGGGCACTGGAACGCATTGTCCAGAGAGGGTGTGGAGTCTCCCTCAATGGAAAACAGTCTGAACACAATCCTGTGCCATGTTCTGTAGGATGACCCTGCTTGAGCAGGGAGGTTGGACCAGATGACCCCTGTGTTCCCTTCCAACCTTACACATTCTGTGATTCTGTGAAATGATTTGAATACTGGAAAATTTGGGTTATGCAAATACAGAACAATAATAATATACTGCCTTTCCTGGAGTCTAACCAATTTCTTTATCTGGGTTATAAAATTTGCATTCCAAGGGCTCTGGAAAGTATTTCACTCACTTCTTTATCAAAAAAATATCTTGATAGATAAATGGAATGACTTGCATGAAATAAAACATGAAAAATCACTTTAAAAATGGGCTTCTGAATATAAAGTTCATGATGTGTGGTTAGTTATGGACAGGGGATTTTCCTTCTACATTCTCTTTTTATTGGAAGCTTGCTGAGTGAATAGTAAGTATAATGGAGAGAAATAGCTTTCACATGCCCTGGCGTGCAGCAGGAATGATTAAAAGTACTCAAATTTAACCCAGAGAGTTTCTGTATTTTGGAGAGCAATTATTTTAATTGGTGATTCTTGTTTGTTTGTTTTCCAGATCTGGGCTTGTGGCATAATTGAGAGATTCTGCAACTATTTAACCATTTCCCACATTTGTCTTGAAGTGAAAGAAAGAGAAGTCCTTTTTATGCATTTCTTGCCCACAGGTAAGTATATATATCCTGTGTAGTTCAGCTACAGAAAGAATAGAGGGGATATTTTTACACATGAAATAAGATGACTGTAACATTTCAGCGTGAATAGTCCTCTACTCTTCCTACTGTCACATAACCAGTCTTACCTGTAGCCACTAGTAAGAAGTGCAGCCTCAAATCCATACTGAAATTTTAATCCAGGCATTTTGAAAAGACAGGATATAGGGGTTATTTTATGCTGATTATTAGGTGTGATGAATTGTGATGAAGTGTTCAACTGTTTTGATAAGAATTTCCTGAAAAGCAGGAATTTCACATTCAGACCATGCTCTCATTTCTTGAAATGAGAGCAGAACTTAAAATACATTTAATTGAAACTGCATAAACCCAGCTGCCAGCAGCCTCTATCCCTAATCTGGGTTAGACCTTTTTGCCCTAAACAAGGAGAACCAGATCTTCTGGGACCCCCATACCAGAAGTCACCTGCTAGGATATCTTTGTGTGTCACTGGATTTGCTAAAATTTGGTGAACCTGAAGATATTTTGAATAAAGCATTTCAAGTGAGCCAGTATTAACAAATGAAATCTGATTTATTTATTTATTTATTTAAGAAAATCTGTAACCAACCCAAACAGTAAACACAAATATTTACTGATATATTGGATTGCTAGGTTTTACTAGTGTGCTTATGCCTTTGTGTGGAACACAAGAATGTAAATCTGAAAACCAGATTTTTTTTCCAGCAATACTCACTGTAATTTTCATAATGCTGACAGAACTGGATCTTGTATTTCTGCCAACACACAGCATGCTTGACCTGCAAAGCCCTCGCTATTCCAGAACTAAGCTTTCACTGAGTGAACTCTGACAGTCATGCAGACTATGGCTATGTGGATCTGTAGCCAGTTAAGAGGAAAGTAACATCAAGAAATTAATTTTCACTTGAGACATGAAGTAATTCTCCGAATAAGATAGCTGAAAGGCATAACTTAATGTTCCCCAACCTATAACATAACACCATTGCCTAATAACTGGCGTTTAGCTGTTTGCAATTTTGAAGTGAATACTCAAAAAATATAATTTGATGATGAAATTAAAATAAGATACTTTCACAGCATGAATAAATACATTCAAAGCAGGGCAATAAATTTTGATTAGTTGGTTACCCCTTTGTTTTAGCAGAAAAAGTCAGTCGTATTAGACACAGTTCCTAAGCAAGTATATCACGTTAACAAGGAAAATATTTTATTTTTGACGGGCACTGGTACAGTTGTTGGGAGATCATGTGCTCGTGACATCAGCTGAAGCGACCCGAGGAGAGGCCATCCAGCTCTGTGGGATGTCAGTGCTGCCCAGCGCTCTGCTGTCCGGAGCGGCGGGCGGCGGGTGATGGCTCCTCTGTGCGCCAGCCAGCAGCAGCCAGAGCCTGCAAAGGCAGCAGCGGAAATACCGGTCTGGGCAGCTGGAGAGTTTCCCACTGTGTCGCAGTAATGTAGTGGATTGGTAATTCTGGTGGAAAAGAGGACAGGTATAAAAACACCAGCTCTGTGAGCAGAAGTTCCTAATTGATTTTCTAGATGTACTTCCAGGAATTATTTATTTTAAAAAATCAAGCAGGTGTACTTATCTAACGTTAGAAACTCTAATTTGTTTGGGGTTTTTTTTCTCTTTGACTACTATACCATAATGTAAGAAAAAAGAATGACCAAGACATTTAACAGAGAAATCATCATATATTTAGTAAGGAAATTAAAGAATGAAGTAGATATAAAGCATTAAGAAGAAAATGTAAGATTTATTAGTTTTTCAATGTCCTCTTATCCTCAGGCACTGAAATTATGATAAAACAAAGAACAGTGCTGAGAAACAGTGATCATAGGCTTCAAATTAATTATTATTGAAATAATATTCAGATATATTGTAATATTGATATATTCTTATTCAGATAATAAATGTGCATTAGCCCACTGTGCATGGCATATACCTTCAACTTTATACAACGACATAATCCAGGCATTTCCCAGAAACTCCCAGAAATCACCAATTTCATTTTTCATCCATCTTAAATCCAGTAGGTCTTTGGAAGCATTATGTATGCAGCAAGTTAAAAATCTAGAAGTAGAATATTGTTATATCAGAAAATTTGATGTATCATATTTTTATGGGGCATCATATGCAATATAACAAGTCAGGATAGTCACACAAGCTGGAATTTTTTCCCTGCTGCTTGTTGTAATGTTTTAATTTTTCTCCCTCATAATTGAAGTTTAAATTCATTTATAAAAGTTCTGTTTTTGATAGCATATTACCTTCTGTCCTTGTTCAAAATACTTTTTATATATATGTGAGTAAATCATTATTTATAAATAATTTATAAATTTATTTTCATATAGTTTCATTTTCTAAACACAGAAGTTAGATTGCCAAACATCTGCAGAAATTCAATTCCTTTTCTGCTCATAATCTTATGCTTGCAACAAAAACTTATTTTTTATAAAACAGAATAATGTGTTGTCTTTTTGCTCTGTTCTTTCTGCAAATGTATATATTTGACAGAAATGCTTAAGCCTACACCTTTGCAGTTTTTGTGAGTATATGCCAGTAAGTATATATTACAGCAACTAATTGTAGACTGTTCAAACAGCAAGAGAAGAAAAATCACTTGGATGTCTGATGGATAAGGCACTTTAAGTAAATTTCTCTGAAGCATTTTATTGGAGCAACTTTAGCTTTTTGTATTCATCAGAGGCATATTTCTAGTTAACAATAATAATGATACTAATAATTCTTTGTTATACATTTTATTTTAAAATGGAAATATTCCCTGAGGAAATGCCCTTTTTGACAGAAATATCTTTGAGAGAACAGAATTAAACATAAATCCTAGAAACCTATGGCATCTGACCATTATGCTGTATAAGTATTCAACAATCTGATTCAGTCCTCAGCAGGATCTTTCCTTTAGGTTGTAGTAGAGGACCTCAGCAGGCAGATTTGAGTTGCCTAAGCCAGAAAATTCCCTTTGCACTCCCCACTCGATGATGTTTAAACCTGACGGCTGTTAAAATATATTGGTTCCTCCTGGATTGATTTTGAAGTTCTTAAAACTCTTGAAATTTTGTTTCATTGAATCCCCAGGGCTCCCCTAGCCCAGGAGATCCTTATCTCCCACCTAAATTTGATGCAGATGTGAAAAAAAGGCATTTCTCTGCCAGGCTCCAGTAGGGTCTGACACAGGCTGACACAACCTCAGAAAAATGTTGTGGCTGCTTTCTTTCCAGTAGCAGCTGAGGGGAAATGCAGTGGCCTCAGACATTCAAACATTCAACCAGGAAAGAAATACACTGGATCGAGTTCTCTCCTTCGCCTGAGAGATTCACACTGACATAATCTTCCTCCCAGTAGGGTCATGTGAGAACTAAGGTCTAGGTTATTTGAGGGAACAGAAGCAAAGCAAGCTTCTGAAGGGGTGCTCTTGGCATATTCTGTCCACATTATACTTCCAAGGGTTAAAAACAGAAGGCAGATGACTTTATGGTTCTTCATTTGAGCAAAGCAAGTCTGTGTTGTGTTTGATTTAAGGTATAGAAACAGCCTTTGGAGAATGGACCCAAAATATTCTCCATCACTCTTCAAGTCCTGACCATAAGCTTATGGCGTCAAGCCCCTGTTTCACTTATCTCATGAATTTCAGTGCTGACACAGGATAGGGACAGTGAAATTGGATCTAACCATGTATATGAATAATTGTTCACTGAATGTATGGCCTTGCTGCCGTATAATGAAGCTTTATGGCTTTAAACCTCTCTTAGCAAGGAGAATTTCAGACCCAAGCAGGCTACACTTTTCTAAAAGATATGTAAAGTACCACTTCTCTGTCTTTCTTCTCTCACTTTCTCTCCCTACCACTCCATCTCTCCCATTCTCTTTCTTCTAATGAACAGTAAACCCCACAGCCATATGAAAAACTGGATAGAATTTTCTACTACCATTTATATGTACTCACCTGGAACCTTTGAAAATAAATTATTCTCATGGAGGCCCTGTTTTTCAGCAAACAACTATTTCAAATGTACTGTTCCTCAGTGTGCTATGCAGACTTGCCCTTTACCAGTGTCTTTTCCTTTCTGGACCCTATTCTGAAGCAGCTAATTCTCCTCTTCATCTTTATTGGAAGCCTAAGTGCCTCACTCAAAACTTAATTTCCATCAGGAAAAAGTGCCTAAAACATAATTAAACATGCATATTTTTAGCTATTAAACACAGTTCTTCATTAAATGCAGAGATTCAAGAAATGGAAAGAACCTGGCTTAATGCTCAAAGCATGTAAGTAATTAGAAAAAACCCCCACAAAACATTATTTCACATCAAAGCTAAATATTTGTGATATGAAAAGACTTGCCTTACTTTATAAATTAGATAGCTTTCTCATGAGGCTTGCTTTCTTGTCCCATCATTACTGGAAATCACTTCTAAGAGAAATATGGATGCTGCACATCCAGCCAGTTACACTCCAAAAGATGGTTAGAGTGAAAGTGAGATACCAGTTGGAAACAGAAATATTATGGCTATTTTTCCCCCTCCACACTCACACAGGAACATAATATTATGCAGTTTAATTCTGTGAATCTTTGTATATCTCATATCAATGTTCCTCTCATGATTCTTTAAGAGGGAGCTTATAATGCTTTGATTTTAATATACCATCACCACTTCCTTAATATTTTCCCTGCTTCATGGTATCACATAATCGGGAAATTCATCAAAGGAGGAAAAGATGATATGGTTGTAATAAGTCCAATAGTTATAAAGGTTCTGCAGTTTAGCACCACAAGGCTGAATTAATTTCACTGGTACCGAATTACCGGATAATGGCAGGTGCAGACCTATATATATACATAGGTATATGAATGAGCATACAGGGATAAGAACATATAAGTTCCTGTTCTATACAAAGAAATATAACAAAAAGGATTGCAACAAATGCACTTGCTTTACATGACAGGTAGTTTCTTCCTGCATTTCTATTTCTGTAACTTCATATCCTTAAATAAAGTCTCATCACTTAGGTTCATATAGACAAAATTTTAGTGAACACTCAAATTTATTATTGAATCTTGACTTTTGGCTTGCCTTGTGTAAGTGACATTGTATTCCTTTGGATTGTTGTTTCCCTGAAAAATGATGTTTATAATGAATGAAAAATAATAAAAAATATTTGAGTTTACTGTTAGGCAGAATGATATCATTAAGCCTTTTATTGTTTAGCCTAGTTTATCAGAAAACTTACAGGTAAAATAATTTACAAGGAAAGGACCTGAACATTCCCTGACATGGATTATGAATATATTTCTCATAGATTAGGAATTTTAAACTGTAGGAGATCCAGTCCAAACAACATAACACAATTGTGATTCGTATTTCTATAGGCAAAGTGCAAGTTAGTTGACTTTGAGAAAATAACCATAATTGTTTATACTTAGGACCAACTAATGCCAAATTTTTGGAATGCTTAAGAACTAGATTTACAGTAAAGTATAAGTTAATAACAAAGTAAAACCAGAAAAGGACTTTACACTCACAATTCTAATTTCAGACTTTCTACATCTTCTCTAGATACACAAGATTCAGTATCAAAAAAACTGGACTTTGTTCTAAATTCTACAAATTATTCCCAAATGTGTGTAATGTAAGAAATTGCCAAAATAGGAAAAAAAACCCCTGTTTTCCTTAACTTGTTCTGAAAACATTTCAGAGTCTTCTGAAACTCTTCAGTGCTTGTTGGAGATGCAGCAGAGTTCACAGGCTGAGAAGAGACAGCCAAGGCATTTGACAATGTTTGCTGCGGCCTCCTCCTGGCAAGATACTGACTAGGCAGGTGGTCAGTGGGATGGATTGGAAACTGGCTCACAGTCTGAAACCAGAGGGTGCTGACCGATGCTTTTTTGCTCAGTCTGGCTGCCTGTTACACGCAGGGTCTCACAAGGATCAATACTTGCCCCCACCCTATCCAATATCTTCATAAATTATCTGAATGATAGGTTTGAAAGCACCCTCACTAAGTTAGCTGATGACACTTACATGTGTAGAGTATTTATTGCTCAAGGAAGTTAAATTTCTTGTTGTAAGTATTCTATAGAGTATTTTTGATGGTGTCTTTATGTCCAGCTCCTTCTTCAGCTACTATTAGTCCATCACTCTCAAATAGTAAAGATGCTACCCACATTTAGTCTGCACTGCTTTTCAGATTTTGATGTTGCATAAAATCTGCTCAGTAGTGTTGGAGAAAGGGAGGAACAAAGTTTTATTATGTTGTGTAGTATTTTTTCACAAAATGTTTTTTCACAAAAAATGTTTTTGATGGGTTTTTACTATTTTTTTTATTTTATCTGAGTCAGAAATTATAGAGCAAATTTTCCTATGTAACTTTGTATGAGAATCTGATTCTTTGGAGGAACTTTCCTCTGTGAAAGTTGTTTATTTTCAGGAAAGTTGAATTTCTATGAATATCAAAGTTTTGAGGTTTCTGTTACACGTTTCGTACTTACAAATAGATTCAAAAAAGAACATGCCTCCACAAGATCTCACACATTAAACATGACTGTCTAGGACATTTTTTCTTAAGGAATTTGAAATTCCTTTGGAGTAACAGCAGAAGAAACATTGAAGTATTTTTAATAAATATTCTTTTAATCATAAAATATTTAATCTATTATAAAGCTCTTACTTTTTTTTAAAATGTAGTTTATCCATAAATGTTGCCAGAAGTCAAACTCAAGTCTTCAGAAAGGTGTTATGTCTGATTAGAAATCAGTGCTGCATAGGATGATGTTTTATTTATGGATGACCTGGAGAGTTCACCTAGTGAGAATCACTTCTCACCATGCAAGAGCTGCAAATTGTATTTGAAAGTAATATTTCTGATGAAAATTGGCACTTCTGAGCCTCCTGTTGACTAACTCCTGATTTTTAAGCAGTAACTTTATTTCAGCTGACAATATCCTCAGCAGACATGATTTCAAGTTCTGTACTTAATGCTGCTCTAATGTAACAGGAGGAATCTTGAACACTCATCCCAGACACAGCCACCAGGCTGTGGAAGTGCCTTGACTTTTTCCCTGCCACTTTTTTTAACTGCTATTGAGTAGCAACAAAGGTATAAGGGTACCTTTGGATTGAAAGAGTAGCCAGTCTAGAACTGAAAATTTCTGCCTTCCTCTCAGTCAGTATCCCTTGCAGTTCTTTTGATTACCTGCTGTTCTACTACTGGCTTGTGACCACTGGCCTTCTCGGTGCTAGCCCCACTATTTTATTTTATGACGCCATTCTGATACATTTCTACCATTTCTGAGAAGTGTTTTAAGATAAAGCAGCAGCCAAGCTACCATTGAACTAACATTTAATCACTTCCTGTGGTTTCATAAAACAAACTCACCAAGTCAAATCCAATAATCTTCTAGGGATGAAAAGGCAATTGATAGTATATGTTGTTGGATATACTTCCAGTCCTTGCAGAAAAATATCTGCATTTACATAAAATTTTTCTGCATTTGTATATGCAATGAAGTAATATTGTAAATATTGTATTTTGAACACACTCAGAGAAATCTTTGCATCATTCAGTGAGAATGATTTTATTTAAAATAAGACCATAAGGCATTCTGAAAGTGCTGGTTTAAGAAAGCTTTCTTTAGGAAAAGGAAATTTTGCCACAACTTTTTTTTTTTTTTTTTAAATAATTGTTTCAAAAGAATTTTGTAGTTAGGATAATGAATAATGCTTTCTTATATATTTTTCCTTTAAATATGGGGAAGAAAACATCACAAAAAGAATATGCAAATTCTACCACAAATTGAATTCACTGATTTAAAATGTAATCTGTTCTGTTGTGTTCTGCTGCTGGAAGTAATTACTGTGATACATACGGTAGCAGAGAATAAGGCATGCATCTTCATGTACTCTGCTCTGGGTTACAGATGCAAATGTGGTTCTCTGCTCCCTGCTGCAGCCTCTGAAGTGGAGCAAGAACTGTGTTGGTCCCAGATTCCACATCCTGGTCTCTGCTGAGTCTGCTCTAAGGACAGGCATGTGCAGCAGACCATGGGACAGCTGCCAATGCCTCAGGAACTCCAGCATGAAGACGATGATATCTGACCTGTTTTCTGCTGCTGTAGCCATGGGGCGTGAGCTCATGGCTGAGCACAGGGTGAGCACCAGGGAGCTAGCTTGTAAGACCAAGCTGTTATGAAAACAGATTTTTCTTTTGATTTTTAAGAATTTCCTCTGAGAGAGACAAGCATATATTTCCACTTCTCCCTTTTTCTGAGACAGCAATGTACTGTGGCAGGAAAAATTTTCCCCTTTTCCTGACATTTTAGTTTGGCTGGCAGCCTGTAGGTCCATCAGGTCCATGTTGGAGGTTCCCATGCCTTATTCCCAACTTTGTGTATTTTCTACTTCTAAGTTTTTTCTCCTTTTTCTCCAAAATTATATGATTAGGTTAGATTCAAAGCTTTTTTTTTTTTTTTTTTTTCTTTTTCTTTTTCTTTTGGTTGGTTGATTGGTTTTTTAGTCTTGTGAGCATTAAGTTTGACAAATTATATTTTCAGGCCTCACTCATGATTTTCATATGCTCGGAGACAACAAAATTAACCTCCCTTGCCACCTACCCACTTCCTGATCAGCTGCTTCAGTAGAATGAAGGAGACAGAAGGCTGTTACCTCTGCCCTTCTGTCAAAGATGATAGTGGTTGCTCCTGCCTTTCAAAATCCAGCTGTAGACAGTGATAATTCAGTGGTTTGAACATTTAGACTTGCTTGCCTGAGGGTTGTCTTATAACCTAGCAATGCTCCAGCTGCATCTGGGCCCTGCCCATCACACATTAAGTTTCCAGGTGTGTGCAAGAGGGCAAACTTCACCTCCACCTTTGGAATAGCAATGCTCTGAAACAAAATGACACAATATTTGGGGTGCACAAGCAGGAGACAAGTGAAGGCTGTTACACCCACTTATTTGCTTACACCTACTGCTGTCTACTTATTCCAGAAGTATGCACCACTTCTGTGTATTCAAATGCATAAAAAACTGCTGCTGCTTGCCTCCTTTCTGTCATAAAGAGAAAATACAAAATTAGCCATTCAGGGTTCTCAAACTTCTTCAGCTAAAAATGAGAATGTTTATTCTTTTTATCCTTTCCTTTCCCTGTTTGAACTCTGTTGCACTTGCTTGTGTGTCCCTACCTCTGAATACAGTTTGAGATTATTTCTTCCCTTCCTTTTCAGATGCTATTCTGTCACGGTAAGAGGGGAGGCAAAGAAGAGAAAGGAGAAAGTTGCTTCTTTGGTGCAAAAAAGCCCCAAAGTCATGACCTCACTGCTTTTCTCTGTCACATTTTCACGAAGTTCCACTTCCTGGTCCTGTCTCAACCATATCCAAATGCAAGCACCCAAAAGTCCTTCCCACGCTGGATGACTGTGGAGATGCATCCAAAAATGTCCTTGTATGGAGTCCCACATGATCTGTGACATTTAACTGGTTAACTGGTTAACTGACTGGGTTAAACCAGGTTAATGTACAAGACATCTCTCGTGAATTCTCCTCAAGGTTAGAGAAAAGCAACAATCTGAGCTTTGATCATGGACATGGATGCACCTCGTAAGTCACAGTTAAACAAATGAAAGTAAGAAGGATTTTTCAGACCCATAGCTTTGGTTTTCCATACTGCCTATGCTTGTTTTTTTCCCTGATATTAACTTTAGCTATAGATTCTCTCTGTTTAAAGTTTGTTATTTGTTAACCTGAGGGTACTCAGCCGATCCTGTAAGTTTGGTTACTGCATCTGTTCAAAAGATTTGAACAGTGATTTGAACTATTGATCTGTTCAAAAGAACACCACTTTTCTTTTACTTGCAAGTATTATCATTGTCAAATATTAAATGATTTGCTGAACGGTGGTGTAACAACATGTCTTATAACATGTTTGTCAGTGGATATATTTAGCTGGTATGGCTATTGTATTTTTTACAAATAAATTATATATCCTAGTTCTTTTTAACTGGAAATATTTGAATTTAAATTAAGCCTTATCAAGCTACTACATGTAGAGATATGAAGAGGCTCCTAAAATACCTTTTAAAAAAAGACAGAAAAGGAAGTAATAGGAGAATGGCATTCATTCTTTGAAGAATATGAGTAGCATCAGCTAGTAAAGCTATGAGCCCCCTATTTGACATTCAAAAATCAATCCAATTTTTTTTTTGGTCTTCTAAATCAATTGGAAATAAATTTGTAGATGTTGATGCAGATAAAAATTGATGTTGGGTATTTTCATAATTTTTTTTTTAGTTTTACTTCTCAGGATTTGTCTCCATGAAATGGTACAATTTCTGGATTTTGACTTGTTTTGAATCCATTTAAGGTATGTAACATGACAGAAATCAAAAGCAGAAATTTTCCCCAACTAAATAAGGATCATGATTCCCCACTCAACTATTTATGTCCTTTTATGTTCTTAGTTAAGCATAAATTTTTATCCTCAACTCCCAAACTTGAAGAAATTTGTTGTTGACCTCTGATCTGATGGTGAATAGAGTCCAGGACTGTGGCAGAAGGATAAAGAGAAAAACATCCATGCATACATGATTAAAATGTGTTTTACAAACACCTGCAAGTTTATCAGAACTTCCGGGAGAAATTCAGCTTATTATTCAATATTTCAGGGACCTTGAGGATTTAATCTTTTTCAGTAGATATCCAGAGATAAATGAAACGTGCAGGTTTAATGGCTAGGCTGTTTGTGGGAGAAAAATCTTGTTCACTGTTGCCAGATTTCTCCATCAGTCATTTATAAATATTGGGATCCAAGGGCCTCACTGCACCACTGGATAGGTAAGTTATCCACACATGTTCGACCAAATGTAGCAGGTACTCAATCTTGTTTTAGTGCATAGAGCAGGTATAGGGCAAATACCTTTCAAAGTGGTTTCTAGCAAAGCTTAAATTCTTTAAGGTGCCTTTAATGGCAAAGAATCAGCACCACTGTGGCGAGTCATCCATGTAACTAGAAATCATGCAGGAATCCTGAACCTGTGCATTACAGAGAATGGAAGAAAAGTGGTCCTGTTTGGGAAAATTACTTGAAGCTAGAACAAAAACTTACAGATGCTTCTCTTTTAAGCACGAAGCCTGGGATGAATGTGGTCTCATCTATTTCAGTGGAGTTGACCTTTTCATCCTGGAGTTTCAATGTGTTTCTGTAGCTGCTGGTGCAGTAAAATCACTGGGATATGCTGTTAGTCAGCTGCCCTTAAGGCTGGTTTATAATTACTGAAGACAATTACAAGATATGTCAAACTATTAGGTGATGTTATCTGAACAGGTTAAAACTCATTAGAAACCACATAAAATCTTTTTTTCATTAATGCCATGAAACAGTCCAGTAGCTCATTTTTGTGTCATAGGTAAATTTCTCTGCTTTTAGGAACACACCCTCCCATGTACTGTATTGGCTCTCAATCATGGCCAAGTAGATTAAGTATAAATTCAAAATCATTGGATTTGGGTTATAATTCCTTTCCCTACCATTAAAGTGTAGGTTAAGGAAAAAACTCTTCATAGGGATGGTCTAAATCTCTTTCTTCTTCACTCCATGTTCAAGCCTGCTTGCTCTTGCTGCCACGCTGCTCGCTGCACTCTGCCAGCTGCAGTCTCTTGCATAATGTACCTGTGGCCTGGGTCTCTGTGTGTGATCTTACAGACATAATTTAAACTCTCAGAAATACAGTTGATAGTCATCAGGGAGTGCAGGGAAATTTTTTTTTGTTATGTGTATTTACAATTTGTCTGCAAGTTTGGTCTTCGTGGATGACTATTGAGTGACTCGCGGAGCTGACCTTCCACCACAGCTCAATAAACTGTCCTGTTGAGTTAGTTGCTGTTGAGTTAGATGACTTTTCTCACATTTGGAAGCTCCACTTCACACAGATTTCGCAGATGTTTTCTTTCATTGTGCACAAAGTAAAAGTTTGTAGGTTAAACACATATTTTCTATGGAACAGCATGCTTAACTGCATTTAAGTGTCAAAAAGCAAAATAAAGCTTTTTAGGTGAAAAAATTAAGAACAGATGTCTACATTTCCTAAGCATAAGAATTAAAAAAACAAAAAAACAAAAAAACCCAAAAAACAGTCATGCCATGAATTACAGTAAAGAAGCTGAAGGTACAGACCTAAGAAATATAATATTAACACAACTTTGATTTGGGAAATATTTGTGATAAAGTACCACTTGGCACACTCAAGTAAGCAAGTTAAAAAGCACCTGAGTAAGCTTATAGGATTCCATTAGCTCTACAAGTCTTAGACCTAAGATTGTAGCAATAAGCAAGTTTTAAAAAACTTCAATAGGATTACAAGTTCCTATGTCTCTTAGTTAAGTACTTAGTTGAGTGCTTGCTTTATCTTCACTTTGAATTAGATAAGTAGAAAGCAAAAAAAAAAGTGTTTGTAATTTCTGTCTCAAAAATGGCAGAGTTGAGCTGCAGCTTTCCACTTCTTTCATGAAAATGGAGGATAACAGAATAAAAGCTGGAATGTAACTGTGTGAGGGTCCTTCTGGGATAATTTGTTTTTCTGGCTGTGGATAAAAAAATACCTGCTTAAGAATTAAGAAAAAAGTCCAGATAACTTCAAAATTAATGTCAAACCTTTTCTGACTTGAACTAAATCTGGCCACTATTTAGGGAACCATTCTAAAAGGGTTTGCTGATATATATTCCCAGTTTGTCATTGTTCATACTTCCAGAGGAGTTCTCATGACACAGCTATTGTCTAGAAAAATTCTGTAAACTTAATTAGCTATGATAATATTTTAAAAATTGCATTTTAGACCTTTAGCTTACCCAGTTCTCCCATATTTGAGGTGAACTTCTCAAAAACAATCATAATTTCTATGAAACGTAAGGTCAGGAATCTGACTTAGACAATAACAAAGCAAGAATTCAGATTTTCAGATCTTTTCCTAGGCTAGTTAAACATTCAGATGATCTCTTTCACCAGAATAATCTGCCAGCAATGTCTCAGGGATATTGAAATCAATAATCTCTACTGAAAAAGTTCTTTAAAGACACTTTTGCAGAACAAAGCAAAAATAAACAGCCAGACAGCTAAAAAAGCCTAGACATTCCAACCAGGAACCAAAAAATTATCAGTATTTCTCCAGTGTACTATATCTGACAGTATATATTTCAGAAGAAGTATTTTATTTTCTGTATCTTTGTTAAATTGCCTGGTTTTCTGTGTTAGATGCTAATGAAAATGTCTACAATCATTTACCCTAACAGTATATTAGTAAAATACATTTGGTAGCAATATCTTGTGAATATAAACAGAAATGCTATTCAAAATTGGGTCTTTTTAGACTGGAATTACTATTGATGGTATAAGCTTTGTGCAAATCTGTGGATGAAGCTTTCTGGCCTTTATCTGGATTTAACTGGCTTCAACAAAACAGCTGAACAACTTTCTCCCTGCAAGACAGCAGAAGCACTGATTGTTTCTGATAGAAGGAGACACAGCTTGCTGATGGCTGGATTTTAGACAGCTTCATTTCAATTTTATAAATTACTTTATTGTGATCCTTACAAGTTAATTTTGAATTTTGCCATTGGATAACCTGATCCAAGTAGCCTTTTGGGCAAGAGTGAAACTACTACTTACTATAGTAGTGCCTAGTGACTCCTAGGAAAGACCACTAAACAAATATACAGTTAAAAAGCAAGCCATACATCCATATTCAAACAAATAAGTCATATGAAGACAAAGAGGAAGTGTTCTTATTCCATGGGGCTTTGGAACAATAAGAGATGAAAAGATTTGCCAACAGTGACTCAGTATGTCAATGGCAGAAAAAACTCCAAACCTAGAATTTCTGAGTCTCTGTCTATTGTCCTAAGTGCAGCACTTCAAAGCTAATTTCAAAAGTTTATTTCTAAATCAAGATTCCTGTATATACATAACTCATTCAGTATACTATATGATATATTTTATAGGAAATACTGTCTCATCTCAATTTGACCATGAACAAATTATCATCTCATGAAGGCAGCAAAGAGATGAACTATCTTTGGTTCATCTCTCAACTTCAGAATGCTGGAGAAAACTTTGTGGTTTAGGGTTTGTCCTTACTCACACTATTTTCCAACTTGAGGGGTGCCACTAAATGTGGTAGAGTTAGATGTGTGTGAACTCAAGTGAAGAAGAGAAAAACCTGGCCTTTCTCTTCCTGGAGAATTCCTGTTTGGCTTTTAGGGTTATGAAGGACACAATGAAATGCATGCAATGCAAATAAGCCAAGTACAACATTATGAGAAAGATTTTTTTAAAAATATATTTATGATGCACTTAAAATCAATATATTTTTGTGGGAGAGGAAGTTGAAAAGGCTATAAATAAATATGGAGAAATATTCCAGTAATTCTTTTCATGTTTGCAGAGTCATGCCAACATACTAAATATGTTTGTCCTTAGATTTTTGCTTTTATGTTTATTATTTCTGTAAAATATAATAAGTATGTGCAGAAAAAATATCACCACTTGGAGGTTTTCAGCTAGTGCTCTGAAGAAAGAATCACTAAGAAATCAATGATCTTTAGCAGTGACATGACAAAGCACTTTGTAAAGGGAATACCAGTGACTCTGTTATTTGCTTTTAAGTAATTAATTTTAGTTTCTCTAAAATATCTCCACTTTCTAATATATGGATTAGACTCTTAGCTATTGTAAATTTCCACAGGATATTTAACTTACTGGGTTTATGTTGAGGATTTGAAAATTATTAGTGCACACAGCTATCTCTCAGAAGTAATGAAAAACAATAGTTTCCTTTCAGGTAGAGGAAAATATTGTGAATATTTTAAGCTGCTTCCATACAGTCATCACCAGCGTGATGAGTGTGGGAATCACATCACGCAGAGGTACAAAGCAGTAGATGGAGGTGTGCTAACAGGCTAACTTTTCAGTGCCTTGTCTTAGGAACAGGAGACCTGCTTGCATGGCCCTGCTGTAATGATGTGCCTGTGTGAGCGCATGCAGGCGTAAGTGTGCTCGCAGGGACAGGCAGACACGTCCTTGCTTGAGTGCCCATCCATCATTCCTTCCCCAGACCTTTTGCATCTGTTGCCACTCTCAAATGTATTTGCCAGAGGAAGGTCTGAAAGGCTTGAAAATCTTAATGTTCTTCCTACAGTAATGAAAATGGATGACAGAGGATAGGAGAAAGTCCCTTAGAGAAAGGGCTGCTATGTAAACATACCCTTGATCAAACATAAGACTTGATCCAGAAAAGAAATTGTCACAATGCCTAAGCACGAGAAAAGCTCCAACAAGGCTTGCTTAGGACTAGCAAATTCTTGCAAGATTGAGGCTAGGGACATTAACTTTAGTTTTTTTGTTGTTTTTACTTACTGCAGTGAATGTAGGGATATAACCAAACCTTTTTATTTTATTCCTATGAGCTCCTCAACAATTGATATGTACTTGTGTCTGATCTAGTAAAGGAAGTAAGATAGTGTCACAGAAATATTAAAAGTGTTATTGAATCCACCTAAACATATGAAACATCACTCTGATAATGATTGATGAATGGAATTACTTATAAATAAGAGCATGATGGATGCAACATGAGAACAGATACCAGCCCAGGGATATTGGAGGTGAGGTACTGAAGGTTATACAGCCATGCTGATCAAATAATTAAATCTGAATTTTGTTCAGAGTCAAGAAACATTAAGAAATTTTTCATTTACATTCTGCATTTTTTTTTTCCTGAAATTGTAGCTATTAAATGAAACAACGCTTTGCCAAGATGCACTGGAGACTTTGAAGAATCATAATCAGTTTCAATGTAGCCATTCAAATAGATGGGTGTTGCCATTGACAGACTAGAATGATGTTGTTCAGGATCATACACTCATTCTCAATTCATGGCATTTACAAATAACACAGTGTCTAAGAATCATGAGTTGTACGAGACTTCAATACTTTATGTTAACATGAGCCATCTGTATTAAAATAGGACAGAGAGCCAGATAGTAAACTTGTGACTTCTGCAATACAGGGAAAGTGGAATTACAGGCAGAGATCTATGTGGGACTAGGTAGGTTGTCCAGGGAAATGACTTAGTCACCAGCCCTGGAGTTATTTAAAACACATGTAGATGTTGCACTTGGGGATATGGTTTAGTGGTGGACTTGGCAGAGCTTGGTTAATGATGAGACTCAGTGATCCAAAGGTTTTTTCCAACATAAACAATTCAATTACACTGTGATTCCAAGTCTCAAAAAAAATGTAAACCACTGGCATTTATTTCATAGAGTGAAGAGGTTATGGGGTGCACCATCCAGCCATTTGAGACATCATTATATTCTTTATTCTACACTCAACAAAAAGGGGAAAGATACACTTCCCTCACTTCCTGTGGGCACCATAACTGCCTAATACTAGCAGCCTGTTCCTCCAAAGCTATCATGCCTTCTACCTGCCCTGGGAGGCCCTTTATGTTTGCCCTACACTTCATGATCTCTGGGCACACTGGAATGTAATTGCATTTGGTTAAATTTATATTAATTTTGTAGTTAATTCACAATAAGTTTTTTACTACCAATGCATAAAAACAGTGATTTTTATTTGCACACAAAGATGTTTTAGAGCCTCAAATTCCAGTAAGTTTCAGGGGGAAAAAAAAATAATGTCTTTTCATGGTATTGAGATGCTTTATCTGGTTGATCTAGAAATATTGACATTAAATCTTTGGAAACTCTTTATTTAATTCAATATTAAATAAATTTAATGTAGTTAAAAATAGTTCAGGCTGGGAAAAATTGCACTATAAACATATACTGTTCCCATCACTACATGATGGAATCTATCTGGGAAGGTTTTTTTTTTAGAAATATGAAATATACAGATCATTCTAATCACCTTATTGTCATAAGGAATAAATGCCATAAGTTCTGTGATCAAAGCATTATACAAGACTGTCTGCATTTGTAGCATAATTGAGGCTTAAGAATGTTCTTTAAAGAAAGAAAGGTCACCTTTTATTTTGAAACATCATTAGATCACTGGGATCATATGCTAATGTCATTAAATCTACCAAAGCAAAAAGGATATTATTTAGTGTACTCCTCTTGGAATTCTAGATATTTTTATAAGAATGGAGAATGGGAGCGTGGCTAGTCATTTTTAAAAGATCTAGTAAGCTTGACTTATTAAGAAAAAGCTGTTCTCATATTCTCATCATACTTTTCTCCTTTGTATTTTTATGCTAGGTATTCCCTTTTTTTTTTGTTTTTTTTTTTTTTTTGTTTGTTTGCTTGTTTGTTTTGGGTTTGGGGGTTTTTTTGTTAATGCATGATAGTTTTCCACCTGGTAATATCCATATAATAAAAAGTGGTTTCAAATTTTAATTACAAAGAGTCATTCTATACATATTATCTCTTTGGTCTGTCCTGTTCTTTTGAGTATGACATCAAATTCTTGGATGTCATACCTGAAATAAAACAAAATGTTCTAGACCAAATTAGTATTTAAAATATGTAAACCTCTTCACCTCTTCCCCATGACTTTTATGCTGAAGTAGCTTTATCAATAGCATTTTGGGAACTTCCGATTCAGAACATGCACACAACATTCACAGAACAGAAATTGATTGTATTAGCTTTGGATAAGTACCAAACACAAATTACAAATGCCCTGTGGGAACTGCAGATCCTGTTCCCTCAGGAACTGAGTTGTAAGAGCAAAATAATTGCAAACCAAATAACTGCAATTTCTATTTCTTTCAGAATATGAAAACAAAATAACCAGGTGGCACTTACACCACTGCTTTTCTAGGGCTGCCTAGCCACACAGACAGATATAGTTAATTTGTGCCTCACTTGTCCAAAAATTTTCTTAGACCTTCAGTGACTATGCAGTTTCAAAATGCCTGCTACATTGCTACATGTCAGCTAGCTTGTACCTTTAGCCCTACAAAAATTCAAGTCTAAACTGAACAGTGTAGGATTTATTCAGAGCCACCTGAACTCTTCTTAAGCCCCCAGGAGAATTCTGCAAACATTAGTCACAGTGAACATCATGAGTTTTTTTATTTGATGTACTGCTGATGCTGATCCCATTCCCTTATATTATCTAATGTTATAATAACTGGAGAACCAAATACAGAGATAGGCAATGTGTTTTCAGTCTCATTATTCTCAAAAGGTTGAAACCATTTTAAAATTTCAAGTCATGAGACACTGAGAGTGCACTGGGAGTAAGATTCAGGGTCCTTTTACTGAGGGTTAACCGTTGTGCATCCAGGCACATTACAAGGTGGGGCAGATATTAAGAAAACAGGAGGGACCCTAATTTTAGGATAGGGTTCAGAACACCCTATGTACAGAGAGGAAGAACAGAAATTCCAACCCCTGCAACATATATATATTTTACACTGGACAAATATTGACAAAAGACCCACCAAACAAACAAAAAAAACAAACAAGCAAACAAACCAACAAACAAACAAGTAAACAAACTACAAGATCCAAACCCAAAATAAGTAACAAAACAAATAAACAAAACTAACCAAACAAAAAGTTAAACAAATCACTACTTTATTGCAGGATTATTTTTTGGACCCATGAGAGCCTTAAATCAGTTCCTCACAGAGCTGCATGGCTCCTAGTGCCAGTGCCCAGCCAGGTATGGGACTAAAGCTAAGGACTGGAAGGCAGTGGGACCACTCTGCAGTAGAAGAGTGCTTTTAAGCCAAATGAAAATGATTGTCAAGCCACAGTCTCTGTTTTCTCTCTTTACTTTTCATAGAGAATTTATGCAGTTATGATTTCTACCTGCACACTTGGACTAATAATTCCTTTAAGGACATCTAATTTTAGTGACACAACTTTTTAATTAGCTGAACTGGATCCACTTATTAGCTTACAGAGCTTTAACACAGCTACTGAGAGTTGTCTGCCATGCCATTCCTTTGAAGCACAATCTCTCAACACAATTTTCTCTGTTAGTACAGTGCCATGTGGCACAGCTTCAGGCTTATTCAATATGTTTTTAAGTATGAGCTATGTATAAGGTGGGTATTTATAGCATTCTGCAAATCTTCTGCTTATTTTTTCTATCACCTGCATTATTCTTAGGCTCCCTGTGTCCTCTAGTGGCTACCTATCAAAATTGCATAAACTGGCAAACAAATACTTGTTTCCATTTTTGTATTTCAAAACATTTAAAAAAATAATTAGCTTTCTATTCTTTAAATTTTATCCTGTATTCATTCTCACTCCTTTTCATTAAATTTTTTATTAAAAGTGATGTTTTATAGTTATTCTTGGTAAGCATGAGCAGTACATGTGGCAGTATTGACAATTTTTTATATAATATTCTTGTACACACACAATTGTCTATTGTCTAGTTATCTGTGTTCTTGCTGGAGATTTTAGCATCCAATATGAATTGTGAATGGTTCTACAGGTCTAATCAGGAATTGTGGAGCATTTCCTTACATACAGAGTCACATTCTTCTCTCACTTGTGCATGCAGAGTTTTTTCTTAAGACTTCAGAAGTTGCTTCAGTTCATCCTATAATAATATAATTATTATAAATAAATAATATTTGTGTACAGACCACAGTACATTTTAAAACAATTTGGATTTCAGCCTACTGTGAAAAGCCAATGTGTGCATAAAATTGAAAATCATTCTATAATAAAGATACATTTGGGACAAATGCAAGTTTCACATGTAACTTTATTTAGGACTTTCTGAATTCTTGACGATATATTATTCAAGTGGGATACAGTTCATTTAGTGTTAACCATTTCAAGTGGTAAAACCTATAAGTTAGGGCAAGTAGGCTTCACTCAAACCAGCAGAATAAGGGTTCTTCTAAGAGGATGTCATTCTATAATATTTACTTAGGAAAAAGGATGAATTGCTACTCTACAGGAGTACCTCACACTTCACATGCACAAGAATACTTGTCCAGCTTTACATGGCTGCACTTAGCCAGGAAATCTCATCCTCAATATCGCTTTGAAACAGAGAACATGATTAATTAAGTGTAGCAAACCAGCGAGACATTAATAGATATTTATTAGATTTGGATATAATTTTCTGTGCTAAAATAGTGGAACCCTCCCATGTGGACTGAATAGAAGTATTTATACATTTGCAGAATCTACTTCACCCTAACTGAAGTATTGTATACTACCCAAAATGTAACACTTGAAAGAAGGAGGCACTCCCCTGAATTTGAAGTTCTCTAAGTAAAAAATTCAGCCTGTGGCAAGCACTTGGAATTATTTTCATTCTAAATAAAAAGAAGATAACAAATGTATAAGGATCAGAAAATTGATTACTGAAAGGGAAGTTTTAAATTAAAAATGCTATCATATATGCTTGCAATACTATACCTTCCTCTGTTCCCAAGATGTTTCAGGTCACCTCATTGATCAGAGGATAAAGAATCTTTTAAGGTTTCAAGATCACTCCACTCTGAACCACTAAAGCTATTTGATTAAATTATTGATAAGAGACACTGAGTGAGAAAAAAAGATGTCAACAACAACACTCCTTGGAAAAGACCTGAGGACTCCAATATTTATAAGACTGTGAAATTTCTTGAGATTAAATTACACAACAGATAAGGACAAAACAGAGAAGGACTGGAAGGAAAAGTAAAGTCCTAAGGAAGCAACATTTAGTAAATTTTTTTTTCTTGCCCAAATCTGATAAAGGGCTCCTTCTGTTTCAAAGTGCAATGTACTATATAGTACTAGTTACATCACTCTAAACAAGTTGATCTGAGCACTCAGGGAACTAATATTCAGCTAATCAGGAAGATTTGTTAACCAGCTAGTGAATAACATTAGTGAATAAACTCAAACTTTAACAGACAAAATTTTGTAGCATACTACCATAACCACAGTCATGAGCAAAACCCAAACGTACCAAAGCCCAGATATTATTATCATGATTGCAAGCAGAGTGGGGTCTAAAATTTAGTGAAAATAATTTCATGGACTTTCATAAGAATGGATCAGAGAATTCTTACACCACAGCAATGCTCAGGAGAGTTCATGATTCATTTGACTAAATATTATTCTTCCTGACTTTTATAAATAACTGGTGAGGGCAATCAAAAAAATCTGGGAAAGGAAAAAGAGTGAGATTAAAAACAACAAAGTGTTCAAACTCACACATGACTGAGCCAATCTGACTGCTAACTGGGCTGCTATGAATGACAGTGCAGAGGATTTAAAGGAGAATGATTAGGATGTCTAAAGACACAAGCTGAATTTTCTGCATCAGTACAGAATTGCTGTGTGACGTCCTGCAAATCACTTCGTGCCGCATTCACAGAAGTACCTTGAAGTCTACTTCAAGTGCCACATAATTTGGTGTTAATTGTTAAAGGTTTCAGTACCCTATGAATCCAAATATGGTTGGATTCAATGACCTTAAAGGTCTTTTCCAAACGAAATGATTCTATGATTCTTGGTCTTAGCTCTTGAATAGGGATAATAGTTTTTTGCCGTCTGACAAGAATGTGTCAGTGATATTGAGGATCATGAGACAGTCATGATCTGTGCTAGTGAGTATTAGGAGAGTATGGAAAAGAATTATTTTTCATTTTTGAGCTGGCTGGCTCACTTCATAGCCAGAATATTTTTACTACATACATCTATGGGAAGGTATGACCTACAGAAGAGGTAAAATAGGCCATGCTTTTAATTGTCTGAAAAAATGCACTGATTTCATATTCAAGCTCACAATTCTAGATATTATTAAAAATCCTTCTTCCTGCCATCTGCCTACCTTCAGGGTATCTGTGGAATGAACAATCAGTTCTTTCTGCCATTATTCATGTGATTTTCTTCTGATATTGAAAGCTCTATTCTTTTTGTCAAATAAAATTTTCTCATAGATATGTGGGAGAAGAGATTTCATTGTTTTGTCTTGTTTGATTTTGTATACTCATGGAGTAGGTTCTGTACAAATAGAGGACAAAAGAGGTCTTTTGGCACAGAGATTTTACATGCTCTTTAACCATTTCCTGACCTTGAAATGCTGTTTGCTTTCAGAAGTCTGGTCAATCAATTAATTTTACAGTCTTTGGACAACATAACCTCTGATGGTGTTTGAATGTATGGGAGATTTTTGGTAAACAATAGTTGGTAAAGTGTTTGATCTTTCTTCTAATTAAAATTGATGGAAATATATAGAAAATTTGTGGAGCATGTCAAAACCAAATGGATCTGAATTGATTTTTACTCCCAGTAAAAAAATGGTATTTTGTGGGTTTTTTGCTTAGAACTAGTCTTACCTGTGTGGTTAGTAGGCTGATCATAATTGCCATTAAGGTAAGAGCATTGTTTTCAAACTATGTATTTAAATGTTCTTCACATCCCTTGGCAAGTACATAAGAAGGGATGTGAAGAAAAATCATGTCAATTTTGGAACTTATATTGCATCTTTATAAGAACATACATTTAAAATATATGGAATAGAACTTTCTTTATGGTATGATAAGTTCTGGTATTTACTTGCCAGAAAGAAAATACATCCATAATGTGTACTGTGGGACATTAGCTATAGCATTATTTAAGTTACCTGAATTAAGCAACTTGTTCTTAAGGAAATTTGACATTTTTGCATGGAAATTTTCCAGAACTTCTGACTTAATCAAAACAGAAATTGCTTGTGTGTGTGTGTTACTGAGAGATTAACTTTCAAGTAAGTGCTGAAAAGAATATTTTCAAGTTTTCATTGATTCTTATTAATTCTAATTAATTCTTCAAGAAAATTTTTTAAATTCTTACATTCTCTATGTTGAATCCCTTGGGACATCACAAAACCATTTCTTTGGATTGTATTTTGTGCATGAACACAGGAACTGAGTATTATTTTACTTTTGTAAAAGTTTTGTTCCTTTCCCACTGTGTGGCATTGTATCTTCCACGGCATCCCACCTACAACAGAAATCAAAATCACGTAACTCTATCCCCTATAAAGACTGTCGCATACAGGAATTTTCATCCAAATGAGTGCTAACTATTAGTTGATTAAATTAGTTGGATATTTTCCCTCTGTATTCAATACAGAAATGTTTCTGCTGGAGATGATTCATCCTTGCATATGTATCATTTCCTATGATATGCACTGGATAGTACAGAAAACAACAGTATGATCCTCTAATATATTTTTGAAAGGAATTGCATCCAGCTCAGA
>VYXF01007856.1:733576-800298 GCA_013397295.1 Polioptila caerulea | reverse complement strand
CTTCTTAAATCACTTCTAATTTCCCTATGATATTGATCAGGCACAACTCCTGTTTTATTGAAGCATCCTTAATTTTGAACTGCCTACATGTCTGACCGCTAACAAGTAAAAACCAAGGCTTCTGAGTGACCAGAGAAAAAACAATTAACATTGTTAAAACTTCAGCATTTGTAAGCCACATCTTGAAGGAAAATATGTTTTATACTTCTTTTACTGAAGCCTATTTAGTAACAAAAGTCGCATTCTTCAAGAAAATTTTTTAAATTCTTACATTCTCTATGTTGAATCCCTTGGGACATCACAAAACCATTTCTTTGGATTGTATTTTGTGCATGAACACAGGAACTGAGTATTATTTTACTTTTGTAAAAGTTTTGTTCCTTTCCCACTGTGTGGCATTGTATCTTCCACGGCATCCCACCTACAACAGAAATCAAAATCACGTAACTCTATCCCCTATAAAGACTGTCGCATACAGGAATTTTCATCCAAATGAGTGCTAACTATTAGTTGATTAAATTAGTTGGATATTTTCCCTCTGTATTCAATACAGAAATGTTTCTGCTGGAGATGATTCATCCTTGCATAGGTATCATTTCCTATGATATGCACTGGATAGTACAGACAACAACAGTATGATCCTCTAATATATTTTTGAAAGGAATTGCATCCAGCTCAGAGTCCTGCACCCAATATTCACCCAGNTAAATGTTCTTCACATCCCTTGGCAAGGGATGTGACATAAGAAAGGATAGTGAAGAAAAATCATGTCAATTTTGGAACTTATATTGCATCTTTATAAGAACATACATTTAAAATATATGGAATAGAACTTTCTTTATGGTATGATAAGTTCTGGTATTTACTTGCCAGAAAGAAAATACATCCATAATGTGTACTGTGGGACATTAGCTATAGGATTATTTAAGTTACCTGAATTAAGCAACTTGTTCTTAAGGAAATTTGACATTTTTGCATGGAAATTTTCCAGAACTTCTGACTTAATCAAAACAGAAATTGCTTGTGTGTGTGTGTTACTGAGAGATTAACTTTCAAGTAAGTGCTGAAAAGAATATTTTCAAGTTTTCATTGATTCTTATTAATTTTGCATGCTGAAATGGATGTATCTTCCATTCATGTATATTTATTATATTGCTTTTTAAAACAATTGTCAAATTATTATATAGATTAAATAGGTACAATTACAAGAAAACATATACATAAATGTTTTCTATAGTTAGAAGTGATTTTTTTTAATAATGACAAGGGTTTGTAGAAACGGAAAAATTCAGAACTGATGAGCAAAACAAGACGAGCAGTTGTCACTGGACAACTTCCCATTATTTACTGTTCTGCACTGTCACGAAGCAGCCACTGCCCACTGCATTTTTGTCCTCATTGGCTGGTCCTAGTAACACTGTGTGGTTTTTAGGAGAGGATAATATGTATCACTTTGCTTCAGCTCAGGTGGTGATAGCAGGTGGTCCCATGCAAACTGGTCCCTTGATATTAAGACACATAAACACTAACATGGACTGGTCTCACAAAACACATCATATTTCAGTGTCATTCCACTTATCCTGTAAAGTATTGGAGATGCTCTGGAAAAAAATAATACAAACAAGTGGAGACATTGCTCACAATTACGAGTAGAAAATGTACTGTATACTTTTTATATACTTCCGCTTTCCATTGTCATCATTGATTTGCACAGCATGGGTTTATGCCAAGATGCTTCTTAAATCACTTCTAATTTCCCTATGATATTGATCAGGCACAACTCCTGTTTTATTGAAGCATCCTTAATTTTGAACTGCCTACATGTCTGACCGCTAACAAGTAAAAACCAAGGCTTCTGAGTGACCAGAGAAAAAACAATTAACATTGTTAAAACTTCAGCATTTGTAAGCCACATCTTGAAGGAAAATATGTTTTATACTTCTTTTACTGAAGCCTATTTAGTAACAAAAGTCGCATTCTTCAAGAAAATTTTTTAAATTCTTACATTCTCTATGTTGAATCCCTTGGGACATCACAAAACCATTTCTTTGGATTGTATTTTGTGCATGAACACAGGAACTGAGTATTATTTTACTTTTGTAAAAGTTTTGTTCCTTTCCCACTGTGTGGCATTGTATCTTCCACAGCATCCCACCTACAACAGAAATCAAAATCACGTAACTCCATCACCTATAAAGACTGTCGCATACAGGAATTTTCATCCAAATGAGTGCTAACTATTAGTTGATTAAATTAGTTGGATATTTTCCCTCTGTATTCAATACAGAAATGTTTCTGCTGGAGATGATTCATCCTTGCATATGTATCATTTCCTATGATATGCACTGGATAGTACAGACAACAACAGTATGATCCTCTAATATATTTTTGAAAGGAATTGCATCCAGCTCAGAGTCCTGCACCCAATATTCACCCAGCATCTGGAGTGCTGCATCCAACTCTGGGGTCCCCAGTACAGGAAGGACATTTACCTTGCTAGAGTGAGTCCAAAGGAGGCCACCAAGATTACTAGACAGGAACCTCTCCTATGAAGAAAGGCTGAGACAATTTTGATCATCCTGGAGGAGGCTTCTGGGTGATTTAGTGGTGGCCTTCCAGTACCTGAAGGGAGCCTACAAGAAATTTCAAGAAAAGCTTTTCACAAGAGCACATCACTATGTGAGGGCAGGATGTGGGGCAGAGGCTTCAAACTGAAAGTGAGTAGGATCAGATTAGATTAGATTAGATTAGATTAGATTACATCTTTTACTTTGAGGCTAGTGAGGCAGTGAAACAGTTGCCCAGAGAAGTTCTGGATTCCCCATCCCTGGAAGTGTTCAAGGCCTGATTGGATGGAGCTCTGAACAATCTGATCTAGTGGAAAGTGTACCTGTCCATGGCAGAAGGGTTGGAACTAGATGATGTCGAAGGTCTCTTCCAAATTCAGGCCCTTCTATGATTCTATGAACTTTCGTTTATACTCTAAATTATTCTGGAACACATTTAAATAGAAAAAGGAAATAATTACAAATCCAGAAAAAAGTAAAGCATTTTGACTATAACCCTTAGCCACACAAAGTATTTTCAGTGTAGAAATTAGAAGCAGTAAAATAGACTATTATTGGAAAAAGCACAATGAATGTGCTTTCATAAGGAACGCAATGGGGACAAATTTCATAAAACATATAAAAAATAAAAATATAGAAACACAGAAACTCAGAGGTAGAAACTTCAATATGGAACAAATTTTGAGAATATTTATTTATTTATTCCTTTTAATTGGCAGAAATTCTCCCCTCTGAAATCTTCAGCAGTCTCCCTTTTCCAATTTTTTTTTAGTAGCAATTAACTCTCTTCAACATACAGCTCAAACCAGGAGGACAAAGCAAACACTATGCTGTGTTCAAATAATTACCAACTAGCTTTTCCCAATAGCCTACTTCAATATCAGTAAAACTAAACTATCAAACAGCTTGGAGAATGGAATTCCTTTCATGTAGATAATTCCAGGAGATTCTCATTCTGAATCAGGATGAATCTTCAGAAATATTTGAATTGTTTTGTTGGATGAAAATCTTCCATATTTTAGCTCACATATGCTAAACAACATGTAATTTTCATGTTTTGAAGAGTCAGTTCAAGATCTACAGCTTCTAAATTTTGAAAATTAGATAACTTGGCAAAAGCTGTCCTTTCCCATTATAAATATTCCATTTCAACAACTCCATGGGTTTAGTCAAAATAGTTACCAGCTTTAAGCAGTACATTAAATATCACCAAGAATATATCAAATACTATTAATGATTTTGGGTTTTTTTCCTCTCTTGGCAGATGCCAGTGATTCCAGTAGCTGGGTAGGTGGTGAGTCTGTGTTCCTACAACAGTTCAATTAAACTGCAGTCAAGTATACCAGCACATAGTCTAGTTGCACCATTGACATAATGGGGTCACCATTAATCACTTGAGAAATCATGAATGCAATGGATGGATTCTCAAAGAACAGATTTTAAAAATATATTGCAAATGCATTTGTAATCTTGAGACTAGACATATACGCTTTGTGAGTTATCTGGAATCATTAATTATCTTCAGCAGCCATTAAAAATTAGGTAACCCACCTAAGAAGAAGTCTTTGGAAGAAGTCATACTAAGGGACTCACAGCTCATCTATAGGAGCATATTGAACCATATTAAGCTGTTAAACTGTAGTGTTTGTAATTAAAAGCCCATAATGCAGAATTAATTTCAAAAGTGGATTCCAGATCAAAAACATTCCTAACAACTTACAAAATAATTGACACCAAGTATTTCTAAAGAAGTAAAGAAAATTACCTGCTGCCAGGCCACAGGAAATATTCTGAGTAATAACTAAATATGTATATAGAAAGTACCAATTCGCAAGCTCATTTTAGACCTCAAGCACTATTTCTGAGAGTCTTAGTGAAAAAGCTATTCAAATTTTCTCACAGGAGGAGCTCTACATCTCTGCTTGGTTCACATCAGCCACGAGACCTAAGCAGATCAAGTGTTTTGTGGTATCTAGCACTGTAAAAAATACCAGGACTCACATTAATTTTTTCAGCTGCAGGAATTTTTGCAGCTTTCAGTGACCAGTATCCTCTGCTTTTACATGAGAAGCCCTTCAAGAGCTTAATCTCATCAATAGTGACCCATATAACAGGAAGAAATCTGCCAATCCACATCAGATAATAGCAGCAGATCTTGAAAAATTAATCCTTTACTAAATGAGGTTTTTTAAAATAACTTCTGATTGGTATACACATTTCTGGTCAATGCAGTATTTTTAGAGGTCATATTTTGTGGGGTTTTTTCCTTACAGCATGCTACATGGCATTCAGAATGTTCCACACAGATTCCTGCTCAGTCAGGCTCTCATTCCTATATTCAGAAATAAAATCATCAATTCTGTTGTTCCATTGATTGTGGACCTGTTATATGCATAACATATATATATAACATATATATATATTTATAGCATTTGATATATGCATATTGGTAAGAGTGTGGATGGATAGTACAAGTCTTGATCTTTTATTGATATTCAGGCTTCTTCAAGGATTACTTGCAAGCAGCAGCATTCTAATCAATTTGCCCAATATGATCCAAGATGCATTATAGCCTTTGCACTAACAAGGAAATAGAAAGCCAAAGGGAAGGATAAATGAAGCAACCCAAATCACATACACAGCACAGGCAGGCACAAGGTAATGTTCCCAAGTGGAGTCAGGAGAGCCAGGAAACACTTTAGTCCCACTCTGTCCTGAAATACAAAATCTTTTTTCTCATGCATACTTTTAATAAGCACAAACCAAAAATTTATTCTAGAGCTAATGTAATACAAAATTTTGTGAGTGCCACAGAATCTGGCCAGGACATGTTTCTCTGTAGGCTAGGGGAATGAACTAGCTCATACTGGCCCTAGATTATGCATCTTTGCTGCGACTGATGAAATACGCCTTCAAGAGTAATTGAAGTGGGAAAGGTCATCATAAAGAGTCTGATTAGAGAGACTGTAGCAGGGAATGTATGCAGAGGAGAAATTCTAGGACACTAAAAGGTTTCACTATAAAGCAATAAAAAAATTAATCTTCTCCAACTGATTTTTATTGCTATAGCCATCCTAAAAACAAAACTCAAAAGCTTTCAGAGTGAATGATGATGTAACCATCATTATACTTCAGCAACACTTAATTAAGGTTAGATCAAGTTTAATTACAGTTGATATAAAATAAATTTAACTTCAAATTTTCAATCAATTTTTCTAGCACAAATAGTTGACTCTAGAATGCATTATTCCTGACAGTTTAAATCTTTCAAAATATAAAATCATCATATAAACAGGGATGATTACATTATTATAAATCAAGATTTGATGAAGAAATTTGATTATACAGATGCATTTTGAAGGATGAAAAGTAATTTATTTGTGCTGTACTCTGGCTAAATAGCAGCAAGTTTTGGAGAACCATATGAACCTTGTGAGAACTCTGTCATTGGAGGTGTTCTTAAACCATAACTTTTGAAATTATGGAATTGAAAAGTGGCCAGGCTGGTATTAATTCACTACAGATTACGTTCCACATAACACTCTGAGAACCACTCAAGCTATTGCAGTTGCTTTATGTAGAAAAATAAATGACTGAATAAAGATTCAAAGTGGAAGACAATAGCTATGTTGGTATTTATTGTGGCTTGCTGTTGTTGAAATTGAAGATACATGTTCCTTAGATTAGATCTCTGCTTGTACATAACATACAGGTTCAAACAATAAAGTTAGTAATTCATTGGTATACTTTGTATGCCTTTATACCAGTAAGTCCTACTAAAAGTTAGTCAGGGGCCAACTGCTGTCACCTGCCAACAGACACAGCTCAGCATCTAATGCTTCCTCCCACACAGGAGGAAAGCAGGAAAAAGGGACTTCCTGGGTAATCCCTCAATAAGGAATAAAGCTGTCCCTTCCACTTCTGATTCCACATTCCTGAATAGGAAGGGTATGTTTTTGCAGGGGAGAAAATGGAAATATATTTCCATGCACTCCCATTTACTATATTGAACCATGCTGAATTCCTCAAATTAAGTTTTTCACATGTTCTACTATTCCTGGTCAACAAATAAAATAATCAGCTTCAATCAAATGGCAATACAGTTTACAGTGAGAACTGATAATTAGACATTTTTAAAGTAACTTCATGAAACAAATTTGAAGTAATCAGCAGTTCCATATAATTTATTTACATACCTCTTCTTTTTTCATAATTATCAGCACCAATATTGCCATCTGCATTACAGCCACCAGGATTCAAAAACTCACATGCTGAAAAAATGCACAAAGCCAAGCCAAGTATAAACATTATTTTGAATAAGTGAGCAATACAATAAAAAATTCCAGAACCTCATGTACAATCCTATTGCAAATGACTATTATTTAGAGTGATTTCAACAAAAATAAGAATTTCTTTCCTGCAGAAAGTGACATCATACTCTAAGAAGCAGACTTCAAACAAAGCATAACTTACTGTGTTGGGCTTAAAGACACAGCCACAACATTCTTGGAAGTGAAGAACAAAAGTTGTTAAGTGTCTGTGTTTCACTGAAGAAAATTCTTATTTCTTTATTTCCTGTTTGAAAGACGATGGTGCCTAAGTCCCATGCCTATTTAAGAACTCCTTTGAGCTATAAGACACAAAATAAAAAGATGATTTTGCTTATTTCCAGTGAAAACAAATTTTCACCCACAGTATCTAGAACTGTGATAGTAGATGATTCCATGAAGTTGGAAATGAGACATATTTTTTCTTTCATCACCTAACAAAATGTGAGGCACACACTACATGCCTAGGCAGTAGCAGGGAGGAAGAAGGAAGTTTCCTGGTTATAGCATCTGGGCTTCACTCTTTGCTGTGCAAATTTATATTTGTAGTGTTTAACCAATGAATCAGTAGCGCAGCTCTCCTCTTCAGCCTTCACACAGTCTAAAACATATCTCTCAAAAAGGGTGACAATAAATAAAAGATAGAGGAAAAAAGGTATCAAGATTATAATAAGAATGTATAGTTACAATGAAATTTTTCAGAAATAAAAATGTTATTCCCTTAAACTGCAGGAATTATATACAAAAGAATCTTTAGTTTAGTCTACATAGGTAAACAACTTTTTAATCATACTTTGGTATTTCAATATTGTACTTATCTGTGCCTTCAAGTTGCAATATTCTGGACCGGGCTTTTTTTTCATTTCTTCAACACATACTAAGTATTTGAAACATTTAGACTAATAAATAGAGTGGTTAAAACTTGCTGCATAAAACTGCAAGTATTTTGTCATTGAAAATTTTCATGCAGTGATATGGAAAGATCTTCCATTGTGTTGAGATTTCATTTGAGCCAGGACTTTATCTAAATATGTCTTTCTATCAACAAATTTGTATGTGGAAATCAAGACAGGATCACATTTTTCATGGACACAAAATTCTCATTCATTTTACAAGAAAATTGGAGGCTGATTTCCACTTACTGTAACTAGCAGACATTTGATTTCCACAATACTCCACAGACTCCTGACTGATGTAAAAGTATTAACAGATCCAGCATCAAGTATTATACAAGAAAGATATGTCATTGGCTAGTTCATGACTGAAGAAACTGTAACACAGTGCACTTGTACTGCTGCTTATTTTCCTTTTATTTTTCTGAGACTCCTACTTACACAACTTATTCTAGAAAAACTATTATATCTTTGCAATGCCATTGCTGAAATAACAGAATGATAAAAGGATATTATTATTATTATCATTACCTATATTTAAAGAAAAATATATATTTTCATAAGTTTAGACAATGGTAATAACTTATGAGATATAAACAGCACATTCTCAATTGAACAATGTGAACCACTCACAATGAAATCAGTGAACAATTACAGTTTAAGTTTACAGATTTTTTTTCTGTTTGCAAGAATTATTAAAACATGTGTGGGTCCTACGGGGAGATAGATATATATTTGTCAATAAATTAAAGATTCAGTACTGTCCTACATCTTTGCAACTGGACACCTTTTCCTTTGCATTCCAACCATTTGTGCATAGATACAGAAAGTAGCAGTGGTTTTCATTACTTCCAGCCCAAATGTTTTCTCCCAGAATTACTGCATTGGATGGCTCCTACACAATTAGTTTAGAACTGACACTTCTTAACATAGTCAAGGCAGTCTGCTCTTAAAGAGCATATCTGTTGTTCTGTGACTCAAAACTTACTTTTTGGAGAAAAAAAAGAATTGATAGACACCATGGGAAAAAGGAATACCCATATGGAGAGGCCCATACTCTTATTAATTCCATCCAAATCCTCACCTAAAGGATCTATCATCTTGTTAAATGCAGGTCAAACACAGTCTGGTAAATGACATAAAGAAAAGATGAATAGAGCTGATTTATTTTTAAACAATTCATCTAGAAGCTGTACACCAAGAGAAAGAAATTAATCAATTGCATGAATTATAACAATATCTAAATTTTAGATATAGTATTATGTTTTCTCCTATTTTGATAATCATATCACGTAATAATGGAAAACATGCTCAAGAGGAAAAAAAACCTTACAACGATGCAGTTCAATCCAATATTGCCACCTTGTGAAAAAGAAAATCTATGACTTCTTCTGTCGATTACATAGAACCATACAACCATAACATGGCTTGGTTTGGAAAGGACATTAGAGACCCTCTACTTCCAACAGCCCTGCCATAGGCAGGATCACCTGCCACTAGACCATGCAGCTCAAAGTCGCATCCAGCCTGGATTTGAGCACTTCCAGGGATGGGGCATTTTTATTCTGCAACCATTTAAAGCAAAAGAAAAAATTCTATTTATACACAGAAAAAAACCACTGAAGAAATTGTTTCTGTCAAATAAAAGCCACAAGCCAAATGTCAAAAGCATAAGACCCAGAGCCTGATGGGAAGGGGGGGGAAGGGAAGGATTATTTTTTTAATTAAGAACATCTGAAAAAAAAAAAAATTAAAGCTGTTAAATAAGAGAAAGAAAACAGATTTCTTGCCAAGAAAATTCCACTGAAGATATTTAAATAGCACTTCTGTACTTGATTTTTCTCTCTTATTTTCATTCTTTTGTTCTCCATTTTGAATCGGCTGAAAATATAATCATATATTCAGTTCATTATGAAACAAATATAACTCCTCTTATAAATTACAATTGAGCTTCCTTTCTCCAGATAATATTTTATAAATTTTAACAGTCATCTGATACATTGAACAAAAAATAACAGCAGCAGTAGAAACATCAAGATAGCGTATAGTCTCCATTGCCTTTGTTATACTGTACACACATTTTTATTTTGATTTGGTTTTGGTCTTTTTTTATTTTAAGCTGCTAAAGACATTTGGAAGCAGTATGTATTTTGGAAGATTTATATGGCAAGATTTACATAGCCTGGCATACACTTGTTTTTCTATTCTTCAGTGCACTTACTAAATACTAAGGATACCAGCTGAAACGAAGAGATGACAAATGTGAAGCTTCTGCAGTCAAAAATTATCTTGCATTAACAACTTATTTTGCATAGAAAACACAATACATATGTATCAAATTTGATTTTTTAGAAGAAAATATGCAGCAAACACAAGCTTAGCCTGCCCTGTCAAGATCCTTGATGTCTGGATTATAAAACTTCTGCTGGAGTTCAGCATGAAGAAAGCTGTAGTGAGCATCTCAAACTAGCTCTGCAGTGGAGTTGAGTCAATAATGGGGTCAATAATGCAACTTGTAGTATATGAGACAACAGACTTTTCAATTTCCCTGGAGAAATTTCACTGCTTTTAAGAGTAATTGAACTTCCTTTTGTTGTTAAAAAATAGAATGCATCAAAACAATGGTGTGATGCATTTTATTTAGGAAAAAGCCCTGAACAGTTATATATTATACCTGAAAACTGTTATTTGGAATAGTTCTCTTGTATTACTCATGTGGTTTCAAAGATTCATTCTGAGAAATGTTAATAATAATTCAGTTCATCTTAAAATATTTACCTAAAAATTAAAAATATTATCTCTATAAATTAACTTAAATTTTATATTGCATTGCTTCTACACAAGAAAATCTTTACCAGCATTGAATATTTCCATCCTACCTTAAGGAGAACAGTCAAACAATTATATAAACAATTATATACTTCTTCCTGAAGTCCAACATAACCACATCCCTAGGACAGAGTTTTCTTATGCTGGTCAGCCCTGACTTTCTGGTCACAGGCAAAAGGTTTCTGGAAGATTCAGCTCATTTGGATGCACTTCCTATCATTCCATGCCATGCAATTGCTTTCCCTTCATTTCCGAATTCATGGAATGAAGAATTTTCATTACAGCACAGCTTCAAGATTGTCCACTCAACAATTTTTGAATCAGTGCCAACAATGGCGATGGGGATCTCAGCAGCAACAAGCCACACTAAGGGTTTGTGTGAGGGTTCAGAGAGCTTCAGAACCTACGGCTTCAGGGACACTGCCAGTCCAAAAAGCTTTGCAAGGGCATCAGGTCAGGGTGCCACAACTGATCAATCCACACCTTTCAATCCATGTAACCTATGGCAATGGGGACCTCTGCACAGTCTTGAGATGTCATTAGGATCAGGGTTAGGTTTAGGGTTAGTGTTGAGCAAGCCAAAGAGCCTACAGCTCCAGGAACACTAGGGCTGGAAATGGCATGCCAAGGAGAGTCTGGCATGGCCCCAACAGTGCTGCTCCTACTTCTTTCTAAAATCAAGCACCCATGTGGGTTGAGACTTTAGGGTTAGTCAGAGGGTTAGGGCAATGTTTAGGGTTAGAGTTAGGCTTGAGTGAGTGAAAGAACCTACAGCTCCAGGAACAATATGGCTGTAACATGAATGGCAAGCTGGTCCTAGTAGGGCCTCAGTATTGCTGCCCCTATTTCTTTCTAAACTCGACCACCCATACGGATGGGAGTTTTATTGTTAGGGTTAGTGTTAGGGTTAAGTTTTGGGTTATGTTTAAGGTTAGGGCTAAGGTAAGGGTTATTGTTAAGTTTAGCCAGAAGGTTGAGTGAGTAGTGATTTGAAAATGCTTCATTTCATGAAATGAAATTAAATCCTTCTATGATTTCTATGAAATGTCTAGTTTATTGGCAAATTTTTTTGCTAAGCACAGGACATGGTCTTTATTCAGTATATGCACAGCATAACTCTACTGCAAAAGAAGCATTAAGTGCATATTCAATCATATAGTTGATCACATTGAAAAGTTCACCAGTGATATGATTATATAAAAGGATAGATTTCAAATGGATACATTTACATTTTTTTAATATTTAAATATCCTGCTTATCCATAACACTGGTGAGAAAACTAAGCAGTTGCCCTTGAAGCAAATTTTTTTTTGCTTAACACTCCTAAAACTTTCAGAAAGGTACTCAACTTATTCTATGGACAATAGATAGGAAAACCTCTACCATTTTTGGCAGATCCTTCCCATTGCTCCCAAAATGCACATTTTCTATGTAAACCCTAAATTTATTTTTTAGATCTTAATTTTTGTTACACCTGTTTTTGCATCTTGGTGTTCCTCATCAGACTCAGGGTTACATGTGCTCCTTATAAACACACAAAAATGGTATTATTGGCACCCTGCCTGATCTGTGTAGCTTTTCCTAGACTTAATTCTATTTCGTCTCTAATTCTCCAACTGGACATTTTCTCCAGCTTTGAATAACCAGTATGGGACTTCTACACAGACAGCTAGTGATAGGACAAGGGGGACAGGTTTTAAGCTAGAAGAGAGGAGATTTAGATTAGATGCTACAAGGAAATTCCTTACAGCACAAAGGGTGGTGAGGCTTGAAAACAGGCTGCCCAGCGAAGCCGTGGGTGCCCCACCCCAGGTGTCCGAGGCCAGGCTGGATGGGGCACTGAGCAACCTGGTCTAGTGGAAGTTGTCCCCATCCATGGAGGGTTGTTGGGAAGAGGTGATGTTGAAGGTTCCTTCCAACCCAAACCATTCTACAAGTCTATGAATTTGTATTTGTATTTACTTTTCTCTCACAATTTATTTTTTTTTAACTCCTATTATTTGCTCCCTACCTGCAGCACTGGCAGGGCCATGCTGAGCCCCTGGTCCCCTGCACCTTGCAAGGCTGTGTCAGGGTGGCAATACCAGAGCCCAGAGCCCCACCATGGCCCCAGTGCCAGCCGGCCCGTCTGAGCCATGGCCACGCCCCAATATGGGAACACAGAAGCATGTCTGGTATTTTTCCACTTTTCATTACTCTGCAGTTCTCTGGGCAAACAAGAATGGAAGCAAACCCACGGTGTTTTAATCCACCTTTACTGTGGTTTTGGTATGCTTTTATTTATGGTTTTTTTGTCTAGTTAATTGCCTCTTGTAATTTATTGTCAACACTAAATTCCAGTCTATGACTTCAAAAAAACCCCAAACACAAACAAAAAACAAGAAACCAAAGCCAAAATAAAAATACCCTCAAAAAACAACCCCGCCCCAATACCACAAACAAACAAACAAACAAACACCCATCCCCAAACTCCAGTACTAAATAAAAAACAAACAAACATCAAACAGAACACGAAAAAAGGTGCTGCGAGACGCTCCGTCTCACGCTACGGGACCCCGCCTAACGCCCCAAGAACGCGAAACGGCAGCTCCTGGGGAAGTTGGGCTCCTCTCGCTGCCCGTCCGAGCCGCTGTTTCTCGTTGCCGTGGTGACGCTCCCGCGGTAGCCGCGCGGTGCGGGGCTCTCGTCCTACCCCGGGAGCTCCCGACCGTCCGCTGTTGGAGGATACGGGATTTCAGGGCGGAGGGGCGTCTGGTCTCCAGAGGCGGCCAGAAAGGCGACGGCTCCGTGAGGAGCTTGACTGAGCGACAGGTGAGCGGGTACATGAAGTAGACCGGGGAATCGGAGGAACTGCGGGTGCTCTGAGCGCTGGACTACAGCTCCCAGCATGCAAAGGGGCACCGCCGCGGGCCTGTCAGGAAGCGGCGGTGGGCGGTGCTGCCTCCTGGCGCGGTGCCTTTCGGGAGGTGTAGTTTCCTTTTAGCCGGGATCTGCTGCTTGCCTTGCCGCCAGAAACGCGCTCCGTGTGCCCGGTCTCCCGCGGCGGGAGCCGGCCAGGAGCTGCTCCCTGCCTCCATTCCCCTAATTGCAGGGACAACGGGTTGCGAAAGGAGGCAGGGACGGGAGGGAGGGAGGGAGGGGATGCGTTGACAAGGTACCTGTTTTCCCCCTGCCTGCATCCATCCACAAGTTTTTTATTTCTCTGGGTTGCATAATTTCTCACTGCTTTCTCTGTATCATTAAAACTTCATAGAGTGTTTTCTATAGTCATAGTCTTATTTCGTGTTTGTTAATATTTATTTGTTGTTCAAAGGGTTTTTTTTCCCTTTGTAGCTATTATGGTTAAAAAAAATTCCTTTCGTAGAGGACAGGTGGAGGTTTTAAATATTGACATTTAATAACATTTGCAAGACTATACGAGGTATACTGAAAGGGGATTCTCTTATCACAAGATAATATTTTTCTTATTTTTTGCTTGTTGATATGGAATGAGGTTTTCATGTTTTAAACTAACTGTTCAATAAATACGTCTGAATGAACTTAGGCTAAATGATGACTCTTTATTTTGGTTCACACTGTTGAAAGGTATTATTTTTTTCTGTGTAGCTTTCAAAACTGATAAGACACTGTGGGCAGTAGAATGTCGGAAGATATTGAAGGAATTGAAAAAGAAGTAGAAATTGAATTAGGCAGAATCAGTGTTTCTTCGTTTGGAACAGATGATCCTGACACAGAGGTATCAGAGGAACCCTTGAGTGACAGTGAGACAGTAAGTGTTCAGTGAGCTGAAACTGCTACTGTAGTGTGTAGCACAAATGTGGTGTTGGCATTGGAAAGCCCATTTGATAAGTGAACATTTTCCTGACACACCTAACCTGAGGATTTCTTCTAAAAAGTAATCTTGGTAGTATTGCTTCATGAAAAAATGTAACCTCCAGTGGTGACAAGACAATAACAGAGATGAATATTAAAATTCTGCTAGAGAAGATCAGGCCTCGAGATTTTGCTTTAGAATCCTCTGAATCTGGAAGATTTGGTGAGGTAGATTAAAGCTGGATGAATAAATCGATGATTGTTCACTGAAATCTGTATTTTAATCTAAAAGAGACTGGTTTAGGAGATTCCTTATAAGATTTCCAGACACTAATTTCATATAAATAGGTTCTTCAAGTCTTCTTTCTTGGATGACTTCTTATTTTGGGAAGCAACTTTCCTCTGAAATAAAATCAGTTATTTGGGTCCTTTCCTGCCGTTTTAGTCTTTCAGATTCATAGCAAAGGGATTGGTTTGTAGGATATTAAGGTAGATAATATTATTCATAAATCATGTTTCATATGACACAGACAAAGGCATCAATGATAAGTGTGTATGCACTCACATACTGAATGTCAGCAACGTCTACCACAATTTGTACATCTGAGAGAAGGCAGACCATTTTCCCAAAATCTTAACATTGAAGACAATCTTTTGAATAGAAAGGTTCTATGTGTTAAAGAAAACTGAAGCATTGGTTCTACATGCATACTTTAAACATTAGTAAATTTTAAATTGATTTGTTTTGTAATGAGTCTAAGCATTTTAAAGAAAAAACTCCTGTACCTCACAGATATTTGCTAATTTTTATCTTATCCTTTTCTTTAATTTTTTGGTCCAACACAGTTATAAACACAATAATGTGTTTTGGGAGTTAGTGCAAGATACATTACTAAAATTTGATTACAGTGGAATTAAAATTAGAATTATTAATTGTTTAGTGGATGGTATGACGATGAGAAGAGTGTAGGAATTTGAAAAAAAATTGGTGGAAATTGCTACTTAATCTCCATCAATGCTTTATAGGTGAAGCCAAAATAAGTCTTTATTCTCTTATGTCAAGTATTTACGTCTTTTCAAGCCTGTGAGATAAAAATGTAGAATATATGTCAAAGGTTGTGTTTTTCTAGATTTCAGGTGACTTACCAGAATCAGTTCTCTCCTATTTAAACTTTATCCAGAGCAGCAATCAAAATGCTGAAAAGCTTATACTGCAGGACTTAGAAGATGAGCGAAGTACAAGTAAGCATTAATCACAGTTAAAATGTTTGTACACCTCATATTGCCCGTGGAAGTTAGACTAACAAGCATCAGTAAAATGATGCAAACTTTAAAGCAGAACAAGCAGTGAAACATATTCCATCAGCTTCTGAATGCATGATGAAAATCTCTGGGAATAAAGCCATGCAATGCTATCTTCTTGAATTAACAACTGAGCGAAAATTAAAGTTTTCTGAGAACTCATCTAATGCTAAAGAAGGCAAGTTGTGAGAGTACTCTGAGATAAGGCTCAGGCCAGACTCTTCATGAAAATCTAAAATGAAGTCAGTAGGAGCTGAAATGCAGAGTTCAGATAAAATTGACTCCCACAGGATGTGTTTAAAGTCTGTCCTGAGAGATGCCCAAGCTCACACTGGATGAAATGACCATTGATTGGCAAAAACATATTGCTGTCAGCTATGTGACTGAAGCCAAGCTCATAGTTTATATGCCAGAGAGCTGGCACTGTCTGTTCCATTAGAGCAATAGGCTTGATGAGCAGAAGCTCCATACTGACTTATACAAATTTTGATATCTGAGGAACATCCCTATTTGTTCTTTTTATGTAATACAATCTTACTCTTTTTCATTGTTTTTATAGTCCTTTCGCAATTTTTGACCTATCTGATACAAATGCTACTGTATTTTTCTGCACAGAAAATGTTCTGCCCTCCTTCATGACATGGAATTCTCTTTCATTCTTTCTTTGCTATCATTGTATTCTTAGGGTATTGTTGTATCTGTTTCTGTTAAACACATTTTCTGCTTTTAATGTAAATAAATGCTTCCCATACATATTTAAATAAAACTGGGGCAGAAGGAAAGTAAAAAAGCCCCTTTATTTTAGTTTAAACAAATTGAGTAGATAAACAATGTAGACAAAAACTGAGAACTGGTAAGGGATTTTCTCTCTGTGAATTATTTTTTAAATTTATTTTTTCTTTAGGTAACATTTATGAAGTAGTTTCTTTCCATCCTTCTGAATTAAATGAAGATTCAAAACAATTTAATGAAAAGGTATTTTTTATTTGTACATTATTTATAGTGAACAAAATTCTATTAAATAATGTAGATAACTTACAGTTGCTTTGGTGGCTTCCTAAGGAGATGTATAAATGTGTTCAGTTGGGTTTTTTTTCTGTCAGACTATCTATAAGGTATTAAGATGAGTTTCTATATACAACCTTAGAATTAAGACATGAACTGTAATAGACCGTGTCTATAAGCCTTCAAATTTGAGATCAATTATCTGAGCTACTGAGCACAAAAATCAACAAAATTAAACAAAACTAAATAATCCTTTATTGCTAATTATTTGCAGAATATTATCTTAATATTATGATAGCACTTTTAAGCTTCTCTAATCTTTTTTTTTGTGATGATCAGGAAGATGTACCTCTATTAATCTTGCTCCTAATATATTTCATTATTTTATAGAAAATATAGTAATCTCTATAACTTTCAAAGACAAACCAAAAGTTAAGAACATGAGTGCTTTTATATTTTAATAGGGTTTGATTGAATAACTCACTGAAGTTTTCTTAGAAAAATATAAAACTGTATTGAATTTAATAACTTTTAATTTGCCGCCTGGCTTTTATTAGTGAGCACTCTTGCAAATATGATTTTTTGTTTTCAGGAGACCATTGTTTAAAACAGCACAATTACTTCTTGTGACTTCAGCTGCATTGCAGATATTAATATAGGCCCGAAGCATGTGATGAACAGATGATAAATGGTCAGGAATACATTACTTGCCAGTAAAGAACAATGAAATAAATATAGCAATCCTTGTGCCCATAGTATTATTTTTAAATAGTCTTCTTAAAACTTTGCTCTGTAACTAGTTCTTCACCAGTGTGTGTAACAGTATTTATGCATATAGTGCTTGGTTTCACAGAAAGTAAAATAAATCTCAAATGCAATACATTCATTGTTCCAAGTCAAAATATAAAATATATTTTTAAAAACCACAAAGAAATATTATGTATTTTGATAAGTACTACAATATTCGTTACTCTAGAAAACAATATTTTGACTGATATGTTTGCATTATTCAATGTGTAAGGATTCCAGTCAGTAGTAAGTTTCACATTGTTGTACTTGTCATATGATAAAAAGCTTATCCTTGTTCTGGAAGATTTTTATAATGTTCTGCTTTTAAATTTTGTTTCTTGTTTTTTAATAACAATTTAAAACTATGTTAGATACTGCTTGAAGTTGAAAATGAAGACTTGCAGCTTGCTACAGCATCTGATTATAGTCAGTCCATCAGTGATGAAGTGGTCACTGATGACCACTTTCTTACAGGTAAGCAAGCACATTATTCGTTTGGTTGAGTTGATCTTTATCATATCACTATTTTCTGCTTTTCTGTGGTCATAAGTATCATAGCATTCTTTTTAGGAATTTCATATTGCACTATAGAATAGGGCTTGATACTTGATTAATTGGACATAAACTAATACCTTGGCTTTTATCTCATTTCAAGATTACACAATCATCATAGAAATTAGTATCCAAAAATATCACTCAAAAATGGTAGCTGCTCAGAGGCACTTATCAGGTTCTGCTTTGGCCACATCTTTGGTTTGTTTTTTTTTAATTGTTTGTTTGTTTTGTTTTGTTTTGGGGGTTTTTGGTTGTTTGGGGTTTTGTTGGGTTTTGATTGATTGTTTGTTTGTTTTTGTTGTCTTGGTTGGGTTTTTTGTTTGTTTGTTTGTTTTTTTGTAGTCATGTTGGCTAGAAATGATCCCTGGCCATGGCCTTTGGATGAGTTGGGCTGGAGCATATCAGTGCTTAAGACCCCACTAATAGCCACCGAGGACATCCTCTGTAATCCTGCCTTGTACATTTTTAGAATAAGCATAGTAATTGCAGACTCAGTAAATGTGCAGAATCTCTGATGGAAAGGACTTGTACTGTAGTTGTGATTTCCTTGGAGATATAGATTGCTGGCTATTTCATCACAGGATCTTTTTCTTGTCAAATACCTTAAGAGTGTTAAATGTTACCCAGTGCTTATTAGGAAATTAAATAAAATGTTTTCTTGGTTGATTAATAGCTGGTCTTGAAATGAGCATAAGTCTTGTCCATCGTGAAGTAGAAGAAAAGTGTAGACCAGCACTTGAGCTTGAAGATGAGAAGATGAAAAAGTGGAAAGCTGAGAGAGAATCACGGGAAAAAGAGAATGAAGAGGAATATACAAGAAGGGTGCAGCATCTGGAGCAATTTGAGGCTGAAAGAATAAAGTTAGATCTTCTTCATAAGGTAATGAATAATACTAAGCCAATCTGTTCCAATCTAGATTATCTGAATTCAAATTCCAATGTGAAAAAGAGACTACTATCTCAAATTGTATGACTGTCCTAAACCCTGTCTACTTGTGTTGCCAGTAATTTGTAAAACATATTTAAGTATAGTCTATTGGTTTTTATGTGTTTACTGTTTTAATCAATAGTAAATGAATTTGCTATGCTAAATTTTAAATTATTCCTTAAGGTTTGCCTTTACAAAGTTTTTATATTATGTAATCAGAGTTGTACTGAAATTAATCTCAAATGAAAAATGTTCACTGTGCCCTAACAAAAAATACTTAGCTAGTTTGGACCTCCCACCCCAATTTTAAATTTCAATGTTAGAATCTTAATGGAAGTAATCGGAACCAAAATTATTCAGTTAGCAATGCTGGTGCTGTTCTTCATCTGGGTGAAGGTTACAATGCTTTCTTTCCCTATCTTTATCTGAAACTTACTCAGGCTTCATCTACTGAGTTCTGCCACAAGAGATGATGACTCAACACATTGACTGGTTGCACTCTCAGACTATCTAGTCATGTTTTGCTATAGTGAGTGGAGCATCATAAAGGATCAAAAAGCGTAAGAACATGAAGAAATGTTACTCTCAGATATTATACTTGTGAGGCTACAGAATTTTATTATTTAGCCTAAATAAGTGTGTTTTGAAAGGTGCATTAACTGTACATTTTCAGTTAGCTTTTGCAGCTTTCTGCAGAGGTGGGCACTTTGACACCAGCAAGGTAGTTCAAGTAAGTTCAATGGTAAGGTAGGGCTTAGTAAATGAAAAGGCCTTTGATCTTTGAAGGCCAATTCGGGATCTGCTATAGCTCTCTTTCCAAAAGGTCAGAAAATCTAATAGGTCTTCTTGGTTCTTTGCTGTCACGAATCACTTTGGATGTAGGATGGCTTTCTCTAGAGAAAGAGGAGCATGGCCATGTTTAGGCACTTTGATACTACTGTTGCAGGAATGCGTTTTTTGGAGGTAAGAAATAGACTCTAACTTTCACTTTTGCTGAAGGATTTACTCTAGTGCCTGGTCTCCTATTGTCTGAACAGCATGCTTCTGAATGCCCATGAAAATCCCTGCTTAGACACCTGGGAGACTTTATGCTCAAAGTTGGAAGTGATTCTTATACTACTTCCTTCATATCCTCCATATTTGATTTGATTGATATCTCTTGGTTCTGCCTGGAGTTACATGGGTCTGGATCAGCCTGTTTTTTAGTTACTTACATAACTAACTTTCTGGCTGCTAACTTACAGTCTGATTGAGACTTTTTTTCTTGTTGAGGTTATATTGGGCAAGGAGGGAAATGCTATTTATTTGCAAATAGTGAGAAAGTAGACTTGAACTTTCATTTTCCATTGAGAAGCAATTACAGTTAGAAAAATTTCTTTATCTTTACTGAACAAAATTCCCATTTGAACAATTTTAATATTATTAGTACATACATCAGTACAACTAAAGGGAGATTGTTCACGCTGTTGTTCAGATATGTTTCTGTTTTCTGCCTGTACTTTGAATGGTTTTGTAAGTAGTTTTCATCTTCAGTAGTAGTACAGATCTTGGAGAGGAAGGTGGCAGCTATTTGGGTCAGTACCAAGATGCTGACTTTCTGAAGGTATGCATCTCTTAGTACATGACCAAAGCTACATTACTGATGCAAGTGTCCTGTTTATTTTGATCTACACACTGCTCAGTTTCTCATTTATATTCAGACATTCACATAATTGGATTGTTGGAAAGTCAAGAAGATGGGTGAGATTTAAGAGAGGGTGTTTTGTGTTGTTCTGGGTTTGCACAATATTCATTTAAGTTAATTTGTTGTGCAGAAACGCCAGGCTGCAATAGAAGATGAGTTGAAGAAAGAAGAGGAAGCTTGGAGAGTCAAACTGAGGCAACATGAGGTAAGATTGTACAATGAGCTTTTGTCAATAGACTGTGAGGTTACTGATACGTATTTGAGCATAAATATTATCATGAAACAGTTAATATACTAAATTCTGTTTATTAATGATAAAAATGTGCCAATACCTGTCCCATTTTAAAAGTGGTTGAAGTCTATCCTAATTTTTTTGGCCTAGGAATTAATCAGGAAGCTACAGTTGCAAATGGAAGAGGAAAAAAAGACCTTGGAAGAACAGAAAGTGAAAGAAAAACAACAACTGGCTGAACAGCAGAATATAGCAGCTGTGAAAATCCAAGCTAGATTTAGAGCATTTTTAGTCCGTAAAAAATATGCTCCCATTTTAAAACAATGGAAATATGAAATGAGAAAGAAACAGAAAGTACTAGAGGAAATAGAGAGGGAAATGAAGGAAAGAGAGGAAAAACTGAACAGGCAAAGGGTAGAAAACAGGTTAAAGAGAGAAGAGGAAAGAAAGAGACAAGAACTTGAAAGACAAGAATATTTGAAACATGTGAGGAGGCATGAGGAATATGAGAAAAAGAAAGAAAGCCTGAGATTAGAAAGAGAAAAACAACTGCAAACAAGAAGAGAACAAAGAAAATTAGAACAAAAAAGAGCAGAAGCTGTGATGAGTGAAAATGTAGAAAATAACATAGAAAACATAAAAAAGGATAATAAGACAGAAAATATGAAAGTAATAAAAGAAGAGAAGGAGGAACTAAATAAACAAGTAGAGGAACCAAAAGAAAAACATGCTGAAATGATGGATGAAACAAATAGTTGGATGATTCCAGCAGAAAGAAATTTGACACCAAGTATGCTATGCTCTGAGGAGGAACACTCTTCTCAAGTGAATGAGAACTTATACACTAATTCAGTAACACAAGTAGAAGAAAATTACTCACAAACAAGTTATCTTGATAAAGCTGCAAATAGTCATATTGCAAAGGATGAATCTCCTAACTGTGGTGCTAATGACATGGTAGAAAATAAGACAAACTGCATATGCAGCAGCCCACCAAATGTCCAGCCAAATGCTAAAAACAGAGAAATTAAAGATCAATTTTCTCAGTATGAAACTATGAAAAAACCTTTTTTTCTGATGGAAAATGCTACTGAAGAAGTCAGAGACACCTGGGACAGTAGTCAAGATGTAGTAGATTCTTCTAGCAAGGTAATTTTTCCTGATGATATTGAAAATAAGAGAATAAACTGGATGAAGACATGCAAATCTTGGTCTAAAATATATGAAGAAAATCAAAGAAAGCCAGCAACTATAAGAAAACAACTAAGGAAAAGTTCAGTTAGAAAGATGCCTCCACTAAGTACAGAAAAGATAATTCATAGTGGCCCTTGGAGTACCTTGCAACAGGTAACTTTTAAAAAGTTTGAGAATTAAATGGGAAGACACAGTATTACTTTTGTTTTTTGTTTTTTTCTGTTTTGGTATATTGGCAGAATGCTGTTTATTGTTGATCAGGCTATAGATTATCGTGAGAGTCCTATGCCCAAGTGCAGAATAAGGGCAATGACAATGACATTTGAATTCCTGTGAGTCTTGTGGGGCAGACAGGTGTGGTATTAGTCTTCAGATGATTGATAATATTAACCCTTTAAAAGGCAAGAGCTCTTACTTTCTGCTAAATTAACTAGGTTTTGCCTTTGTATAAAGGCCCACAAAGGGCTCAACTAGCCCCTTCAGAGTTTTGAGAGGAGTAGTCTCTTTTAGAAACAAGACATTACTAGTCAGCTTATAGATAATGTTTTGCCATAAAGGACATCTCCTGGTTGCCAGGACTTATTTTTCTTACCATTTAACTTATCATTGTATGCATGCTCTGTGCTCTCATCTTGATATCCATTTTGAGATGACCTACTAGGCTGTACACACTTCTAGTCTGAACTATTTTTATCTGTTCTACACTCATTATTTATGATACTGTGACTATATTTTTCATGCTAGCTTCTGTCATTGAACAGATCAAACCTATCATTGCCATTCTTTTCCATATGAAAAGATTGCCATTGGTTGCTTGCATTTTATAAAGCATTAGTAGATTGTAATTTTGTTCTCTTCTTCGTCTTAAAGAAAATTACCATAATATGATGTTGTGCAATGAATGTTCAATATACAAAACATTAGTTTTATTTATCAATAAATGCATGTAGGTCACAACGCTTACACTTGAAGATTTGCCAGCTTGTAGCCTCTCAACCTTATCTGAGTGTTCAAATCTTCAAGTTTTGACTCTGAGGCGCTGTGGACTGGTTGCACTGGAAGGACTAAGTAGCTGCAAAGACCTGAAATACATCAATGTGGAGGTACCAAGGATATTTGATTCTTTGTTATAACATGGGGGAACTTCCAGCTTTGCTTCTTAGTTGATTGTGTAGTGTCCAACTGAATATATAACTTATAGCTGTAAGAGCATAGGAGTAGCAACAAAATGTGAACAAAGTTATACCAGCAGATTTACAGTGCAAATAACAAAAAACAATATGCTGCAAATGATTCAACCTATACTAAGAAAATATCAGTCTAAGATTAGAGTTAGTATAGATCTTGGTTACTTTTGTCTCTTGATTGATGAGTGGGCAGATGCTGTTCACCATAGCAGGTAATCAGCTTGAGCAAGAATAGGTAGAAGGAAGAGTCTTTTGCAACATACACCTTGAATATTAATTAAAATTAGTAACATATATGTTCAAGGAATAGTACTTACAGTGAGTAATACTAGAGGCCTAATGTTTAGGTTTTCACTACTGTGCAGTATCTTACTGCACGGTTACCCTGTTTAATGACTAGAGAAAGCTTTTTCACTGTAGTGCATCTTTGCTCCAGAACATGGCAATTTACATGAAACAGCTATGTTCACATTTATAATTTAATGTGTTTTAACAACGTTTTCCAGATGAAAAGACGAAGCACAGCAAAGTGAAAGAGAAATCTGAGGAAGCGTTATTAAAATGGCCTGGGGAAGGGGATGTTTAAAAAGCAGGATCCCTTGGAAGAAGAATATTAGCTTAGAACAGTATTAATGTTTGTGACCAAAGTACTTCTAAATGCAGGCTTTTGTAAATAGGATTCTAGCAAAATTATAGCTGTCTTCATTAGCATCTAATAAATACGATTTTTCTATGCAGTTTTTAGTTCAGTCTCTGAGGGTTTTGAGAGGTAGGAAAACATATATGGTAGAGACTTATCTGTTCTTAACTTCTTTTTATGCTTTTTTTGTTTCAACTTTAAGCATTTTCAGAGCCAGAATGGAGTTCAAGATGTATTCTTGGTCTATTTCAGCAGAACACAAAAGGTCATTTCTATGACTCTTTTTTTTTTCCTAATGGAAAAAAAGAGATGCCCTTACTCCTAGCTAAGAGTTTAGGATAAAAATAAACAATGAAGGCAATCTGCTATATTTTTACTTAGTTCTGCTACTTAACTTCAGATGCTAGTTAATATTCTTATTTTCTTTTATTTCAGGAGAACAACATTCAGGTAATTGACTGTGCAAATCTGGAAAATCTCTGTATTCTCATTCTGAATAAGAACCGTCTTTCATCAGTTTGTGGCTTAGATGGATGCAAAAATCTCCAAAATCTTGAACTTTCCTACAATAGAATCATTCGAATTGGTAAGAAAATTATTCCAATGTGTATATTTATGCAGTTTATTTTCAGAATTATACACCCCTTGGACTTAGAGCCAGTTGGCTGCTAAGCCTAAGGAGACAGACTTGGGAAAAAGCCTGTATCTTAAAGCATGGCTTAGCTACTGCTGTGTATTCCATCTAGCAGGTCATGTAACTATTGTCAGCCAAAGAGAAATAATTCTTTCTGAAAGGGCCATTAACATTATCTGCACAAAGTTAGCTGGAATATGTGAGTAGCCTGAGTTCAGCTTATATGCAGACATAATGAAAGCAAAGCCTAGCTGTGCAACTGCAGGGAATTCCAGTGTGTTCCTGACTGACACAGTAAGTAGTTATACAGAAATAAGTCTTAAGTCTGCTGACAATAGGAAAGTAATTAAAAACAATTATTAAGCTCATAAACAAAACACATTCACATAAGACTTATAAATAAGAAGTAATTCCACTGTTAAATAACACTGTTAAATAACACTATGAACATGGATATTACAGTTCCATGATTAACAGCAAGGATGTAGAAAACAGAAAATGGGAAAACTTAAAAAAATCTGTAGATGTAGAGACTTTGATCAAGGTATTATCAATACTTTTTGCAAATATGTGTAAGTGTTAGTACTAATGAGAAAGTTTTTAATATGTAAGAATAAAAGTGCTGGGAGATCAATGTTTACTGTAAAAGCATTTCAGTACTCTAATGAGGAACAGTAAAATAAAATGTTTTAAAAGTTTCATCTGTATTGTTTTGGCAAATAGTGCTTGATAAGATTCTTATTCAGGTTGATCTCATTTGATAAAAACATCTGTAAGATTACTGTAAGAATAACATTGTTTTGGTGGATGACATTTAAGAATGTGGCATCCGTGTGGACTGTGGTAACTACATACAGGCCAAGTGGAGTAAAATCCTCTGATACTTTCTCTTTTGTGCAGTGCACTGCTACAATTACTTAGTCTCTAATTAATTTAAGTGGGTAAATAAATGTTCACAAAAATCATGTTCAAATGTGTCTTTTTCTCTCTGTAATTGCTTTGAGGATTTTAGGTTAAAACAGATGCATAATACAGGATTTATTTCATATTGAGTAGTTATACAGAATAAATAAAATAGATTTGTGGGTTATAAAAAGTTAGTATATCCCTTCTGTCTGTAAATCTTGCAGGATATCCCTTAGCAATTTTGGAAGCTCCAGTACTGTGTAGTAAAGCTTATTTACGTTTGTAAAATTCAAGTTTTAATGAATTATTGTAGGAGATTTCTGGCATAGTATGATTTCACTTTTTATTCTTTTCTCCCACCATTGAAATATAGCCTCAGTAAGGGAAAAATCAGAGTTGCCAAAAACCCCTTAAAAATAGCAGTAAGAGAAATAGTCTCAATTATGCTTTTTCCCCTTAAGAATACATGATCATAAATTAATTGTGACAGTTGCACACCGAAGTTGAGTGTATATGTTTGTATTTTGAGGATGAATGCTTTGTTTAAAAAATTTCATGCACAAAAAGTAGCATTTTGACTCAAGTCTTCAAATACGCTTCTGTGGGGTGTCTATATTGCCGTAGAATGCTGGGTAAAATCCTGGCAGCTTGAAGAATAGCAATGCATAACCATGGATGGCCATAAATGCTGCTTTCAATATACTCTTTTTAAAGACAGCACAGAGAGGACTTTTTTTTTCATCAGACACCTTTGTAGTTTATTTTTTTTTTTTTTTTTTGTTTGAGGCTTTTTTTTTTTTTTTTCATTTTTATGTTCACTGTCTACTTTCACTCTGTTGTTAATTGCTTTGTCACACATAGAAGTGACTTCAGAACTGCATCAATAGCAAGGAGAGTCCCTAGCTAGGAGACTTCAGCTGCACTTTGCAGATTGCTGATAACTTACATAAAAGTTCTCCTTGAATCTTACTGAAACCATGTATTTGTCAACAAAATACTTTTCCTATGGCTGCTATTACTTTTGTTTGTTGCATCATATGTAAAACACACAATGTCTTCTGGAAATGTGCAGAAGAATTTCATGCTTATATTTAATACTGCATGTGGGCAGAAGAACCAGTAAAATACCATCTGTTTCTATTACATTATTCTCTCTTGTATATTTTGTTTTGGACTACATTTGATAATTCCAGAATGTTCTGAATGACATTCAGGTGAGGAAGAGTAAAAAAAGGTGCTTTGTGCAGCATGCAGAGAATGAAATATCAAGATTCTGTTTTACATCCTTGCCTTTTTTAATTGTGTGTGCAGTTTCTTTTTTCGGTCTCACTCCAGGCTCTTAGAGTGCTTTTAAAGTTTCCAGTACTGCTAACCTGGTAACTGAAAAGTGGAGATTGAGATTAAGAGCTGCTGTTGAGGAAGTCTTGGGAGCCAACACACTAAAACACGAAAGTGTTTCTGACACCACTAGATGGTGCTGTTTCCTTTTTAATTTTTATCCACGCATGAAAGACAGTTACAGACCAGGATCTTGCAGTCGGAGTAGTATGGCATGGGCATGTTTGAAATTTTTCAGAATGATTAAATATTTTTATTTATTTGCTAAGGCACAGTTTTGAAGTTACATTTTAGGACATATGTGTTATATATAAGATGATCACTTTAATGTCAGACAATTGCATTTTTTCAATAAATGCTTTCCATTTTTAAATTAAAATTATTGGAATGCCTATATTGGGAATTGTTTTAAATTTAATGCTGTTTTGGTATTTGATTTTTTTCTTCAGTTTTCTCTTTATTCTTTGTCTTCATTTTTGAGTCCTCTTCTGTATTCTCAGTACTCTATGGTGCAAACTGATCTCTGATTTCATAATCTAGTTTGTTTTCAGAGGACAGTCACAAAGAGATTCACTGTTATAAAGCTCAAACGGCTTCCTTTGAGGAACTTGTGAAATTTTGGGTGAGATAAAGATGAGACAAAGTGTTCCCTCAAATAATCGTAATTAACTAAGTTATCTAAAAATACATGAAACAGAAGTAAAATCAGAAATTCCTTATTTTAGGCATGTTTTATGAAGGGTATCCTTTCAAAGGAATTTTTTACTACAGAGGTACAGAAAAGCTGCTCGGACCCGTAGCCAGTTAGATGGATCAGTGCCATTACGTGTGTGGAAGACTATGGACTAATTTTTGCTGTTGTAAGGATGATTTGGGTTGCATTCTGTGAAAGAAACAGATGCTGATGGGAATTCCTTTGCATTTCTAGTGTAGACATTGCATGCTCTTTAATGTAGATGGCAGGAGTAAATTTGTTGAGAGGGGAAAGGCTATAGTAGTATAGCTTTGTTCTTAAAGGCACTAAATTTTCTTTACAAATTTCTTCATTAAAAATAGTCTGTCATAATTGCTTAAACATGACTAAATAATATTGGTGGTACTGGCCTAAGTTTTAATATAGCTTTTTCTAACCTTGCTGGTACATTAAAAAAAAAAACAAACTTTAAAAAATTAAATAATAAAAATTAACCTTTAAACATAGTGTTTTCATTCTGATGGATGATTTTAAGAGGGCTCTTAGCATTTCACAGAGTTCAGAGCAGTTGTACCGTGGTTAAAACATAATAAGTACAGTTTATCACTATAAGAATGTTTTCTTCCAACAGAAGTACCAAAGAGATTATGAACTGTTATTATTGCTTGATTAACAGGATCCAAAATTTGTGAACCATATGCACTGTATATGTGATAGGATCAGAATACAGTAATTCCTTTTAAACCCTATACAGAAGTGATATTAATTGTTACATCAGAGAATATACAGAAAATTCAGAGTTTTCTTAGTACTCGAATGACAAGAGATTTTTATTTCATCGTGTCTTAAATCTTGAATTTTCAGGTGGTCTGGAGTCACTGAAAAATCTTCAGCAATTAATTGTGGACCATAATCAGTTAATCAGCACAAAAGGTCTTTGTGAGGTGCCTACTCTCATTCACCTAGACTGCTCTTTCAATCATCTCGCACAAGTTGAAGGCATTGAGAATTGTGGCCTACTTCAAGTTCTGAAGTTGCAAGGCAATAATCTCCAGGAGGTAAAAGCTTTGAATTTAGTGGCTGTCGTGCATGCATATTTGCTAATATTTCCCAGCATTCTGAGCATGTGCTCTTTGATTGGTGTGGGATATTTCATGCTCCTAGGTAAGAATTTGGGGTTTTTTGCCTTATCAGAGGGTGATTTTTCAAAGATACAAATGGCTAGCAGTTAATTGTTTTCTTACTCCGAAGTCCTTGAAAAATTGGACTCTCAGTGATTATGGTTCTTCCTTCATTTATAGCATCTAATTTTCGGTTTGTATTACATGATTTTGATTTTGTTTAAAATGTCACAAAATATTATTATTATTTATAGGTCCTGTTATAATAGTAAAATAATTATATCAGGCTGATAATAATTATATAATTGTCATTACATATAAGTAATTACTTTTTACTGTTAGTTGCATGTAATGATAATATCATTATTATCACCCTGATGATAATCATGTTTATTTAATGTATGCTGATTCCCCAAAACTTGAATTTTGTGCTGCAGCTCTTAAAATAGGAAAATTGTTTTCTAACTGTGTGCTTAATCATATTTACTAACATTTATTCTCTTATGAATTCAAGAGACGAAAAGCATTGTCATTAAGCAGCAAATAACTGCATGAATAAAATAGTAAGGGTGTGACTCCTGGGCTCTTGAATTTTTTTTTCTTTATTGACTATTCAGGTGTGATAGAAGACTTTAAAAAGTATTTACCACCTGATATATAGAGATTATGTGTGACAACTGGCACATACATAATAAGGAAATGATACATATATCCAAAATGTGAGTTTTACTTGTACTTAGTAATGATTTATGAAAAGCATCTGGTAAGCATTCCATTGTTGTTTCTCTAATTTATATTAATCTTAAATAACCATCTTCTTTCTATTTAGCTTCCAAGACTGGAAAACCATGTTCTCTTAAGAGAACTATATTTGGATGACAATAGCATTTGTTCTATGAGAATGCTTTCTTTATGTTGGTTGCCTCTATTGCAGACTCTTTTGCTGTCTCAAAATAGGTAAGAAACATTCTTTCACTTACAGAAGTGATCCAGAGGAATTTACTAACAACACTTGTCTGAAAATAATAATTTTCAGTATGGTTGAAATTTTATTATCTTTTTGGGATATTCTTTAAAAATAAAAATTAGTGATTGGCATGTAACTACATTGGCTACCTCTATCTAATAAAATTTGAAACAGCATCAACTATGTAAATTAATTTTTTTTTTCTTTTAGATATTATGTGAAAATAATTCTTGAGCATTGTGGCATTATTAAAACCATGGTGTGTTTCTTTCTTTCTTTAGCAATTGTTTCTAGGATATGTCTGTCAAACTTCATATTTCACAGCTAGCTTATTCAAAACAGACTTTGAAGGCTAAGTTAAGGGCAAGTACTAGTTAGAACGGACAAATAAGAATGTTTTTTATTTTGCATACATATGTTAATACCCTCCAAAACAAGTATATTTGCTTTAATTTTTCACTCTTATGATTCTGTTTAAAAGATATGAAATAAAGAAGGATCGAGACAGGCAACATAAAACTGGATCATTCACTCAAGTACTCTGTAATTAGTTTTCTGTTTGTTTTCTAAGATAATCTATACATCTTTAGGGGTAGAATGACCAGATATCCTAGATTAAAAATCTTAATTTTCATTACCTCTCTTTTTCTCAATTTAAATTCTGCTAAAAAAGATATGAAACATTCATTAGAATTTGCAAGATGTTAATAGGAAAATTAATTTTAAATTAATATTCATCCATTTTTCTATACTGTGATCATTTTGTTCTGAATAAGACTGATCTCAGATTAACAAACAGAATACTTCATACCATATATAGAAATACACCCTTAACTGATTACTTCACTCTCCTGTTAGTGAACAGATGTTTTTAAAGGGTGATTCATCTGCCATTTTTAGCTGCTTGCTTTGAGACTAATCATAGTCTAAAAGTGCCTATTCATCTTTACTGACAAGTAAAAAAATCAAAATGACCACCTCATGTGTAGGTGTCTACATCTGAACAGAAGAATCCCGTCCTATGTGACATTTAGTTCAGCAGAGCCAATTGTGTCTGGGAGCCTGTGGGAAAAAAGGATGTGTAAGACTGAGTTCTGTTATTATGAGCAATGTCCTTCATGAAAATTTAATATTATTTAAGTATATACAACCTATAATTTTATGTAACTTTTCAGATTGTTTTCATAACATCTGTAGTGAAGTTCTGTTCATGGAGACTCTGGGATGTAAATAAAATATCTATAGAGTCTAATTTTCAAGTTCCTGCTCAGGCTTCTAGGGTTTGAGATTTTTTGTTCCCTTATTAATTCTTCTGGAGTTTGGAGAAAGTGATTCCTGGCTGTGATTAAGCAAGAGCATTGTATGGTAAGCATTAGATTTTGAGTCACACTGCTTGATTTAATTCTTGTTCTTAGCTAATTTTTTTCCCTTGTCCCGTTAAGCTTTTTTGTGGAGCACACAATCATGTGGCTCAATATTCTTGTAGTTTCCTCTTCCTCCAGTGTAGCTATCCTGTATGTAATAAAGTGTTTGCAAAACTCCTTGAAGATCTCATATCTTGGGTTTGCGAGGGACTTGTGAGCACGGTCTCAGAGATCTCTTCAATGCTTGAATGCTATCCTCTGGATAGTTTAGCTTGAATGCTAAACCTCTGGATTTAGGTTGTGCTGGACTGGCCATGTTGATGTACTTTAAGTCACTTGCCTATCCCATCATCTTACAGTTTTTTTAATGTCCATTGTTGTGCTTGCTCTGATTTTCCATGGCCAAGCAGAGATGCAGTGTTTGGTCTGCTGAGTTCCTTTTGCTGGGCTGTGAGAAAGGACATATTTTTGCACCAACAGAGTGGATGTGCTGAAAATACGTATACATCTTGCCCCTAAACAATTCCTTCTCTTTCCATGATGTATCTATAGTTTATGTCAAATCTTTGTTACAAACAAGACAAGATAGCCTTAAATTCACATTAAAAGCCTCAAAATTCCTGGCATTTCAGTAGCATGCTCTGTTACACTCACTTTATGTACACTTATAAGCAGCTCCATATGTGCGTGCTATGGAATAAGTAACTCGATGTTCTATAGAAACAGTGAATGTAATGGAGTAAGCTGTTGAAAGAAAAGCTGTTTCTTTACTTTTATCCTACAGCCAGTGCAATTTTGTGAATTTTTTCCAAGTGTGCACTGAGTGCCATTTCCTCTTTACTGATTGCAGAAAGCCAGTATAATGATAATGCTATGAATCTGTATTCTTTCTGAAAGTGAAGTACTGTGAAAAGAAAATTCTTACACTAATCTACAGGACATTTTTATTCCTGAGATGCTTTGTCTGCATCATAAACCAGAAATTGTCAATGATAAAACTCCAAAAATTATTTGTTTTAAATTATTTTAAACCTACTCTCTAACAAGGAAATAAAACAAGTAGTGATTAACGACGTTAAATAGAAAAAAAAGACAGCTATTTCACCACTGCTGCTTTTATTAAGTGTTTTATTGTGGCTTTTACATACAAAGCATATCCTTGATCAGTTGCACAGTTGACCAAAGACAGTGATGAATATCCTCTTGACTTGGTTTCTGCAGAATTTGGGCTATGAAGATCTGTGCTCTGTTTTATAGCAGCTGAGGACACAACTGTTGAGTTATTTTTAAAAAGGGATATATTCTTTTTTTTTTCTTCTGTTATGGTTAAAGATTTAGGTGTTGTAGAAAACAACCTTGTCCTTGTGTAAAATTAATAAAATTTTATTATGTGTTAAGAGTTCACGTGGCATTTGTATTTACATGTAATCTCATTTGATTATGTAATTTACTAGTTAATGTCTTTTTCATTTAAAAGTTTTACAGTGAGACGCTAAATGTGCTGCTCAGGTAGCCTTTTTTTTTCAACTTCAAAATAGACAAAATCAGTCCTAACATTTCTGTTTTAATGTGGTATTAATAAGATGAAGTTCTTTTTCTTGCTATCTCTTGCTTTTCACTAAGATAACCTAAGTGAGATCGATAAAAATTCAATATTTAAAAAAATGCTGTCATCTGCAAAAGTTTCTTTTGTTTTTGGGAAATAGTTTGGCCCAAATCAATTTTGTTGTGAACATGTTGCTCCCAGTTTTTTGCATCTAGATGCATATTATTCCTAAAAGTCTTAGATTAGAAATGCTAAAAAGTTGGTTAAGTTCTTTCTTAGCATGCATTATTCTCTCAACGTATATGGTATCTGTGTTTTTAACTGAATTTCTCAGATATGAGAGTTGAGCTCCTTGCAAGCCATGATGTTTTGAGAATTTGACCACTTTTCCCCACTTTTCCAGAATTATCACAACAAATCTAAATGTCATTGGATGTTGAAATAAGTCATTGAAAAAAGACAATATACAGTGGTTTTCTCCATCCTATTCTTACCACTCTAGATTTATAAAAATAATTTTCAGTAATTATTTGCTGATGATAAGTTTATCTCAAAGTATGTGGCATCATGGGTAATGTACTTGATGTACTGCCTACTAGAGTATTCAAGAAGCAAAGTGGCTACCTGACAGATTTCCTATATTCTATGTATTTGCTGCTCATAAATACAGTGATTATTGCAAACTAAATTGTCTTAATTTAAGGAATGAAAAAGAAATGTCTTGAGCTAAAGATCTAGATGATGATACATTTTTTTCAGTTATTTTGCACTGCTTCCTGCTAACTGCTTATTAACATCAGCGCTAATTTTTTGGGGAAAAGCAGATGCACAGCAGGACTTAGACCATCTTGAGCAGTAACTGCTGTTCATGTTTAGAAACACAATCTTTATTTTCTCTGCTGCATACTTGCAACTATTCTGAAATCTTGTTTTCTGATATAGCCACATAAACTACATGAACTCTATCCCTGATCTGTTCTGCTAGTGCCTTAAATGGGAGCAGAAAAAGGAAGCTATAGCTTGCTTTTTTGTGAATGTCTTTTACTTTTGTGTCTTTGTAATTTATATCTCTCTTATGCCCAGGGCTAATGTGACAAGGTCAAGTAGTATTAAGTTTTCAGTAATGTCTTTTGTCTTTCTGGTTTGAATTTTCTTAGGAAAAAAATTAACAAAGAATGTTGGTAAAGGGAAAGCTATAGAATGACGGAGAAATGTTTTAACTCTCATAGTGCCAATGGCAGGCAAAGACTGTCCAGGAGACAATTTCTAATTCACCACAGCATATGCTGATAAAGATCCAGAGAACTCATTATAAATAAAACCTGCATTATCTTTTGTCCCTTATGCAAAATATGATATTTGTTTTCTGAATATATGGATCTATAGTCATGAATTTTCAGTTTTTGCAGCCATACTATTAGCCAATAGTGTATTAGCCAATTAGTAATATCTATGATGATATTTGCTATGAATATTAAATGTATTTATGTACTATTTATGTACATAAAATGTATTTATGTACTACTGACGATGAGAAACTAAATGCTGAAATTTGTAGTACTATATACAGATCTACATATAATGCTTAATTCTTTATATAGTCAATACTTGTTCATGGTTATTTGATTCCATGGAAAACTTCCATAACAAAAAGGAAATAGAACTAAGTGAGACTATTACCAGGACAACTTTACCATGTAGTTTGAGAAAGAAATGGGAGTATAGTGGCATGTACTGCGTTGTCTTTATATCTCTTTCTCTGAATTTCCTATTAAAATGTTATCGTATATAAGTACTCCTCAACTGAATGTGGAAATGTTTGGGGTTTTTTTCTGTTTTGAACTTGGTAGTATTTTCAATAAGATTAAATAATCTACAAGCAATATTTAGTGCACCAGAGTAAAATTCAGCTCTGCCTTTCAGCTGTAAAGCCTCTGCTAGAAGCACAACATAGTCATAAATTTCAGCAACAAAGATGCGTTTTTGTCTCTCAACAATTTTGAGTACATTTCGTTTTTTGTAGGGTCTTATTTCAGACAAAAAGAATTCTGGTTTATGCCTTTAAAAAACATAAAGTACTACTTTGTAAAGTACTACTTTCTATGAAAATTAGCAGTCACAAACTGACCACGTACAGTGCCATTTCTGTTACCATTCTCTTGTTCTGCTAGCGTTTTGATGTTGCGGGGATGAAACATTGCCTAAATATGTATTCCTTTAAAAAAGGTATAGTTGGTGTAAAACATTCTAGTAAATGTAAACATTCTAGTTTTAGTTGATAATTGTGATTCCTTGCGTCTTGATTTTTACCTTTTCCTTTCATATTTAACATAAACCAAGATAAACTTTAATCTGAAAATTAATATTTGGCAATAACCTGTTGGCTGAGCAAACCATTCAACATTCATTCTTGCATCAATGAAAGTTTGTAAGCAAAGAAATAACACTGAGCCTTAATCCTTTAGTAGTAGCAATAACACACATCTTACAGTCCCAGTCCCTTTGTACAGATGAATGTCAGCTCAGTTTCTTTACATTTATTTTTCAATACTGCAAAGAAGAATCCTGTCCTGTCTTTAGTACTGCTTTGCTGCATTATTGCTCAAGAAAAGCTCTGCTAATGCAAGAAGAGTAATTCCATAAGTGATTCCATAACTGTCTCAGTAATCAGCACCTATTTGACACAATCTGATAGAAGTAGTAAAACAGAGGAAGCTCTAAAAATATATTACAGGATAGTGCAGCCTTGACCTGTTGAAAAATACATCCATGACAACAGTTATGCTGGTTTTAGGATCTAGGAAGTAATATGCTGTCTGATTGGAGAAGGGAAACAACCTGATAAGAAGTTTGAGCAATGAGAAATGAGGAAAGAGGAAAGAAGCCAAGCAATTTTTTTTTTTTCCTCCAGAATCAGGACCTTCTATTAGTACAATTCTGGTTTTGGTGCCTAAAGAAGAGTCAGCTGAGTGGTGTAAATTTTATAAGACTTCAGATCTTCAACACTTAATACAGGGAATAGAATGAAATATTTATCACATAAAAAACTATTAATGAGAAAATATAAAAAACTGAGGTGCTGAGAAAACTAAGAAATACTTCCAAAATTTCAGTAATTAGTCCTAGCATCTTGGATAGATAAATGGGCATTTTCTTATATAAACAAGCACATTGTCATACCTGCAAAAGATTCTGGTGCCTTTCTGTTTATAAACTGCTGTTTAAATGTAATTTTTTAAAACATCTTTTCTGTTTTGTTCTTAGATTAACTGACCTTGTGCCTTTAAATTCATTTGTTTTTTTGGAAAAGCTAGATATCAAAAATAACTGCTTGTCAGGTGAGTTGTGTTAAAAAAGAATAAAAATCCCACTCAAATAAGAATTTCTTTGTTAAATTATAAACTGATTTAGATGGGACTATTCCCATGTATAAGATATTTATAAGAGACATTTATATGGAAAACATACAAATATTTTCCAATCATGAATGTTGTAGATATTAATTAAAACTATACTGTGTAAATAGCAGTCTTGCTTTTAGGACTCCATGATGTTGGTACATTTTACTGTCATGTAAGAATTTATGGGAAATAAGATGGTTTTGCATTTGGACATATTTAGATTTCTTTCTTCTATACTACAGATCTTAAAGATGTCCATACATGGTTTACTGGCTGCCATAAACTAAAAAAGTTGTCATTGAGTGGGAATCCTCTTCTCCAAGAAAAGAACTGGAGGTAAGAAAAATAATTTGCTAAATCAAAAATCAAAATCAGACAACAGATTGTTCTATATATCTTAGTTAGATAGTAGAAACACTCCAACATATAGTCTGAACAGTCTTGCTGCTGTGACAGGTTCACATTGCACATAGCTAGTGAAGTAGTGTCTGTTAGAAGAAAAAGTCAGGATGAATGTTTGTATTTTCCTCAGTAGTTGAAAATTAGCCTTTATGCTTCTTTAAATTCCTTTTCTCTACATCAAAAATTAATAGTTCTTAAAATTGTTAAAGACATGTAAGGAAAATGCTGTAATTTGCACTTCAGTGGTGTATAATACTGGAATAATGATCTGAAAAATCAGAGCTAGTCCTAGAGACTATGATTTGTCTCTCTATAAAAAATGAGTAGGGTAGAAAAGAAACCTGGCATACGAAATGATACGCAGTTCCCATGATTCCTGAAATAAATAGCTATATAGGTTTGTAAACCATAAGAGTAAAGTTGCAAATGAATAGGTTTTTTTATAAATTTTTGCGTATTAGACATAGTACTTGAGATGTGGCCTCACTAGTGCCGAGAACAGGGATATAATCACTGCCCTAGTCCTGCTGTCCACACTAAAACCTAAAAAACCAAAACCCCACTTACATTTATGTCTTCCATTTGAAGATTTTTGTACAAACTTAGGGTTACTAATAAAAAGAAAAACTCTTTCAAACTTGTAGTTAGAAGTGTTTCAGTAATTTAAAAGATAGCTGTGCAAGTACATTCTTGATTGGTTTGTTTTATTTTTTTTAATGAACAGACTTATTTTGCACCCATGGTTATTGCAGGTAATTTCATTCATAAAATTCCATGACTGTGGCAATGTTTAAAATTTCCATTTCCGTTGTTTGACTGCCCACTATTTTACAAAACTGTTATTTCACTTGTAACCTGGGGGGAAAAGCTTTCTGAATTTCAACTATGAGAACTGACACTTTAGATTGCTTAAACCAATAGAGCTTTTATGATTAGACAAGAGATTAATTTGTCTAAAGGATTTAAACTATGGGGTACTATGAAATATGGATTTGCTGAATACAGCATTGACTGTAACTTCAGACAATATGTTCCAGGGAACTTTACATAACCCCTTGATACCAACAAAGGAATTAGTTGTAAAATTTCCCAATCGGTTTTGTACTTTCATGTCCAGCCAGCGATAACACCAACAAAAGTGAAGTAGTAAGAAATCTCTTTCTAAAAATTAAACCCTGGGATCATTCTGAGCACTCCTAAGGGAATATGTTTCAATGCTGTAATGATTAATAGAGACTCTTAAGTGACAGAATATTCACCAGGAAGTTTTCACTGAATGATTATTGACTCAGCCCTTCACCAGGAGAAACCCAGCTGGAAAAATGAGTGTTGAGATCCCACAGCTCTGAGACAAAACGTCCATAATTGATTAACTTTGATATGTCACTGTTTTGGTGCATCACTATTCAACATCAGCTTTGGTAATTTCTCTCTATGTGTTCAGGAACTGTTGATCTAAACCCATAATTTTATTCCAAATGTACTTCAGATGGTCTTAGCCTTCATTAATGGGCAGTAGAGAAGGAAAGTTTTCTATTTGCAAAAACTGATTTTCCATTTTGTTATTTGGAATATTATTACACAGTCATAGGAACTTTCTCTGATTTTAAACTTAGTGTGTTTTGTCTGAGCTGATCTTTACCTTCACAGGGAATAGTCAGGAAGTTCTGAAATTTTGAAAACAATACTATCTTTTTCAATAATAGGGGGATTTATAGCCTACAATTACTATTCTTTCAAGAGTTTGTGTTATTTAAAACTGAGTTAATGAAAGTTTTGAGAGTTGATATAATTTTGCAGTCTTCAAACTTTCAACAAATTTGGTCTGGTACAAGAAATATGTGAAACAAGATTGCACTACCAGCTTATATCTCTCAATAACATAAACGAGACCGCATTGATGATACATTGTACTTTTTTTGTTGTTGTTGTTAAGTGAGTTTCTTGTGCAGATTTTTTTCTTGAAGCAGTGGCCTCAGCTTTCCTTTTTATTGCAAGAAAATTTCATATTTTCTCTCATTCCTTTCACTGACCCAAATTCAGTATTTCAAAAGATTTTTTTCATGTTGGGCATACCAAATAGTGTGTCGGTATATGTGGTATATGCAAAGGATAAAGGGAGTAGAATTGGCAAGATTTAGTATCTTGTGCAGTTTTAAAATTTAAGTTTTTTGATGTGTCAACAAAATCAGTACTGTATCTTAATTCTATGACTTAGTTTGCCATGCTTCCTACTAATCAAATGAATTACAGGTGCCTATGCAGGAGTGTCAAATTTTCTTGTTAAGGTTTGTGTAGGTAAAATTCTAGATTTGGTGACTTGAGACTGTTGCCAGTGGCTTTCTTGGTGTCAGTATTTCAGCAGTGCTCTTTATACCAATGAAGTATTAAGAAGTCTTGTATGTTCTGTGTTTTATTCTTTAGTTTAAGTTTAAATTCTTAGTTATTATGTTAACATATGAAATAAGGACAAATACATGCAAATATTTAGAGAACTATCGTCATGTTCTGTATTCTTACATGATTGTATCAATAAAATGGGTGTTTTAGCATAAGAATTTTTTAAAAAAACTAATTACGATTTTATTTTTTTCCTAAGATCTTCCATATTGGAGGTCCTTCCTAGTTTGCAGTTGCTTGATGGTGAAATCTTAACCAATCATACTTTACCCACAACTGAAAAAATCAAAGCATCAGAATTAGGAACTTTTCTGGAACTTTGTCAAGTTCAAATTGAAGAAAATATTCAACTGAAAAAAAAGGCTTCTGAATTTGAGTACGTATTTATGTGACTATAAATTGCATTCAGAAATTTTTTTTTTAGGTATTGTTACTGAAGTTCTTGTTGACATATGAATTTTATTTAGGATTTTTTACCTGGAAAGGTATTATAATATTAAAATATTATGAGATTTGAATCATTGGCCTCACAGAGAAGTCTGTTTTAGACAGATATTAAGTTATGAGGGACTTGAGTTTTGTTTCTTTATGTTTGAGAAAACTGGTTGTTCAAAACCTGTAGTTAGTAGTAGTTGAATGAATTCATACACACAACAGAGTACAGTGCCATGCAGGAATTGTAGCTTAAATCCTGAAAGTTGTATAATCATATTTACATGATTTCCAGCTTTAACTTAATCGCATCTAATTTGGCTGTTGGTACAATATGTTCTTTTTATTTCTGCATTTGTTTTCTATGTGTATGTTATACACATTCTAAATAATTGCAAAAGATTTGACCTCTTTTTTCTTAAGGTAGTGAATTAGATGGATCTGTTTACAGGTCTTTAATTTTGTCATGCTTGCTATCTTTATCACTGTTACCATGGTTAGTTTTCCAGTAACTTCAGCTTAGACCGTGCAAGTGATAATTTATCACTTACACATGCTGTGTTTTAATTGTTTTAATATCTAAATATCTCAAACTTCTCATTTATGCACTTGGTAATATTACATTTTTTTTAATTTCATAGTTCCTTTTCATTTCATAGTAGGTTCACAAAATCCTTATAGTCCTTTGAATATCCAACTTATGTTTTAATTTTTGGAAAAGTAGCTTTCTTGATTCTGCCACGTAGCGGATATTATCCCAGAGCTGGTGAAGCACGTGCTGTTTTACATTGTTTTAGTTTGAACTTTGCCTTGCACACTTTGTTGGTTCAGGTAAAGTATGCACATTGTTTTCAGAATCTGAGTATTTTATGTTTGTATGTAAGCCTGTATATCCATGGTATCGTGTTACTAGCTACCAGTTTATTACATTGTTATATTAGTGGCTTTTACTAAGCTGCAATAAAATCTTCATAGCTCAGAATCAGATTAACTTGAAAAGAGGTTTATATTAGGAATTAGGTTGAAATTAGTTGGGAAAAATTATATCGTGCATTTTTCTATTGCAGCTGTAGTGTCTAAGTGCCTCCTAAAAGTCATCTGTTTCTCCATTAAACGATCAAGATATGTCTTCTCCACTTCTGTGATTTTTGGCTTCTGGTTTGCTGGTGGGAAGCTGAGTTTTCCTAATCTATTTACCATCCTGAAATGGTGTTCTCTCCTTCCTTTTTCATGAAAGAAAATAAAGCTCTCCTTTTCTATGGTTGAGAAAATTTTTCCATTCTGATATTTAGACATTTCATCATTATCCTTTTGCAGAAAAAAAGGCAGTTTATAATTAGGATATGACTTGTGAGCAAACTGTAGTGGAATCTAAGGACCTAATTTTCATATACCTTTCTGAAGGATGGTAAAAAATGAGAGGGAAAGATGATATTCCTAAAATTTATTTATTTATTTTTTTATTATGCATGAATGGACATAAGAAAGATAAATAAAAAACTTGTTGGGTCATCAGGCTCAGACCATCCATTAATTTTGAATAGTATGTGGCTCACTCTACTTTCTGGAAGCTGGCTTGTACTTCTAAGGTCTTTTATGAAAGACTGGGAGCAGGAGATGAAGTGCATGCTTCCTGCACTTGCACACCACAAGTATTAAAAGGCATACATGAGGGGAGGGCTACCAGTCAGACATAGGCAAGATGGGAGGACAGGTCACCAGGAACCTTGTAAATTCAACAAGGACAAGTGCTTGCTAAGTTCTTTACCTAGGAAGGAAGTAAAGAAAGAAGGCCCTCTGTCCACTCCCAGGCTACTTGCCGAGTGGAAGAGAGAAGGCCTTGACCCTGTCCAAGCACTGTTCAGCAAAACATTAGTGTTTTATCAGTGCTGTTTCAGTCACAAATCGGAAACCACAAACCACAGCATTATATGGGCAACTGTAATGGGAACTAATTCATTCCAGCCAGAGATAGTACAACAGGACATAAGGAAAAAAACATAGGGTGGGACATAGTGATGAATTGCAATAGGCTGCCCAGAGTGGGCAGTCTTGTTCTTGGAGATTTCCAAGATCTGACTGGATGTAAACCTGAGCAGCCTGGTCTGATTTGAGAGCTAGCCCAGCTTCGAACCAGAAGGTTGAACCAGAGACCTCCTAGGGTTCCTTCAATTCAGAATTTTTCTATGATTCTATGTAAATTTTGAAAGAGAAATGTTTGATTGAGCCTGTGGATATTTGAGAAGAACAGTAGTGGAAAGAGGTGATTATGTAAACATCTCTTCTTTCCTGAATGGATGGTTTGGGTGGAGGGAGGGTGGGGAGTGAGATGAGGGAGAGTTGTGAATTTCTTAAGCTTTTGAGCATTCATTCATGATCTTTTCAATCGGGAACAGTGACATGATTGAAGCATCAGATTTGGTCTTAAAATTAATTTCTTGTGTGTTAAAGCCATCTATCTTTTATTTTGTCTGAAGTAAAATTTATGGATGACTTGAAAACCATTGCAAACTGCAGTTCATAAAAGGAACTCTAAACAATTTTTTTTTTTTATATAAGCCTTAGTGGCATAGCTATCATATGTACATATTGCAATAGTTTGACTGAATTAATGTGACATTGCTAAACAACAGGCCAACAATAGAACAAATTTTTATCTGTTTCACATCTTGCTAAGTTATAAGCCCCTGTAGGTGCGACCTCAAGTATGTAGGCTGCCAAAAGTAATCACTGCTTGCTTCCCTAATCTGTTTCATGCACCACTGCAGCCCAGTTAAATTCTATATGCTATTTCTTCCCAAAACTTCTGTTGCTGCCTCGCTTAAGAATAAAAATTACTTTAAAATTGTATTTCTCTATTTTACTAAATGTCTTCTCTCACATAACCTTTAGATGACTTGTAATAAGTACTTGTAATAAGTAATCATGTAAAAAACCAGTATGATACCTGTGCTGCAGCAATTTGTTTTCAACCATCAGATGTGCAGTTGTCTGGCTAGTGGAACTTGAACTTTATAAATACTCTATGTGTATTACAGTGAAAATGACAAGAATTTCATAAATGGTGTTGCAAGGAGAGAATAGATCAACAGTGACCTGTTTCATGTTTGTAAGGGACTTTGGTAAACTGCAGTTGAACATCAGTAATGATGCTTATAGAAGTTTCCCTGAAGACATTAGATTTTACCCCACACTGTTGCAAACAAAAGCTTACATAAATTGAGGTGTACTACTTGAATATTCCATGTATTAATAACTATGAAAGTCACAGTAGGGAAAAACATAATATTAAGCAAGGTTTTAACACGCTAGCATACAATGGGGTAGAATATTAATTATGATTTAACTGCAAGGGCCAGAAGAAAACTGCCATTCCTGATCAGAACTGGCTTGTTTTTTTCCAAACCTGTTCCTTTTGCCTCTGAGAGATTTGTTCTGCTGACTTTTCCAGATTTACTGTCTCATTCTGACAAAATTATGCTCTGTATGCTCTTACAAAAATTTCAGCTTTACAAAATGATAAACAGGAAGGAAATTTCTGTTATTCTGACTATGATTTTAGGACCTAATTTTTTTCAAACAAAAAAAAAATTGATCTTATTTCTACTTTTTCTCTTGGATTGCTGACCTAGAATTGACTTTGTTCTCCTCTGAAATTAGCACCAGGATACAGACCTCTGCATCTATCTGTACTTTTAAAGGAGAATGTTTTCATAATTCTGGAAGTACCTGCTACCAAATAAAATGAACAAACACCATCCAAACTGCAGACAACCATCAGAATCTGTAACAATTAGTTCATATTTACTCTTACTTATTCTTATCATTTAGACAGTGTAACACAAAGAACTAATGGGAGAACTAACTTCATAGATTACTGTCGCTTCACTCTAGCACTTTCCCTTATATTGACAAAAGAGCTGTCCTTAAAAGTTTTTTTTTTCCTGAATTTTCTTAGGTCATTGTAGTTTGTAGGTTTGAATATAAGTTTGGGTTTTGTTGCTTTAGTTCTTATTTAAATTTTAAAATTACTTTTATTTTTATAGGAGCTTTCATAGTTATCCGGTAAGATTGGATTATTAAAGCAAAACTATCACAAACCCTCTAAAAAATTTGGCTTCACATGACACTAACGACACAAAGTTAATAGTGAAATGCATGCTGTAATGACTATTAAAAAAAGACTGAACACTTTCTCTTTTAGAGAAACGCAGAGTAGAATAAGAAATATGTGTGATTATATTTTAAATGCATCCAAAAAAAGAAAAAAACTATTAAAATTTATAATTACTGAAACTGTATTTCCAATCAGAGTATTTGCTATTTGCTGTAAGAATATGGAAACATGTAAGAATAATTGAAAATACAAGCTATTTTATAAAATAATAGAGGGTTTTGGTTTTTTAAGCATTCTAACAGATATGTAAAAATTTTGAATTTTTTTCCAGAGTTGCCTCTTCTATTGATTCTGCACTGGGACAATGCTGGTATTTTAATGAGTTGATGAAACTTAGTATTAAACATCGATATGTACATGAGTACGGTAAACTGAACATTACTGACAGAGATGGACCAGAAGCTCTTCAAAATCATTTAAAGCAAACATCCACTGGCTGCCTACAGGAAAATAACCTCTTTATCATGGGTGTGACAGAAAATAAACAGGTCTTGTTGGATCCTTCCAAAAGATGGATTACTACTGGCCATATTCAGGCCACATTCATTAACTCCTCCGTACCTGTGCACCAGAAGGAAAATAGAGGAGATCAGAGAGTGAAGCAGAAGAGCACTGAACCTTGTATTAATTACAGTGGGGAGAGCAAAGGCAACAAAAACATGTCAGGCCAACTCACACTGCAACAGCCAGTGATAGTTGCAAGTGATATGGGAAGAAATCTCCAGCACTTTGGGAATGATACAGAAAGGTAAGACAGATGTCAGGTTACTTTCAAATCAATTATACAGGTAGACAGTGGGAGCTAGTATTTTTTGTTTAAAACAGAGGCACGGAACTTATAAGATAATATTTTTGAGCTTATTAGAACATAAAGAGTTATATTCAAGTGTTGCACTAGGCTTCCATATTAACATATTAAGAATCCTTTGTGGGATTCCCCCAGTTGGTACATTAGGATGTAGATATTTATGTACTTCAAATAACATTAAAACACAATTCAATGACATATACAGAGTCAGAAATGCAAATGCCAAATGTTTTGCAGAAACTTTGAAGGAGATAACTAGAAACTAGTTTAAGGTTTTTTTGCCAAAATTGTTCATTAAACATTCAAGATTCATCTGTGTAAACTTTACAGTCAGTACCATTTAGAAGGCAAGAGGAACAATTGCTTAAATCTACCCTCCTAATCCCTTGATTTAGGCCAGTCTTCTGCTGTTGTGATGACTGAAGAGCCAATGGCCTGCCCTGCTTTTGGTACTCCTCCAACATGACTTAACCTTCTTCTTAAAAGTAGAGGCAGGGGTGAGAGGCCAGTTCAACTTGTTATGTGTCCCCAGATTTTCTCCTGCATGAAACAGACTGGTATATTACCTCTTTGGAATGTGTTTGCTGCTGATTTGTGTGGTCCTGGACTTACACACAAGGGAAACAGAAGCTGATATTTTTGCAATAAATCATCGAGAATCAAGTTAAAATTTTGTCAAAATTCAGTTTCAAAAACAGGTGTCTTGAGAACAGTATGAAAAGCAAGCATGGGGAGTGTGCTTCTTTGAGCTCTTTAGGCTCTTGGTGAATATGAAATTAGTAGATACTTAAGGCGCTAATAATTTTTTGTTAAATTTATGGTTAAGGAAGACTATGCAATTCATCTCTCAGCTAGCTGAAAGCAAGAATGTGTTTGTCTGTTGCATGAGATGAATGCTTAAAAAAAATTTTTGAAATAGTTCTTTTGGTTTTTTGTAAATGTTTTGAATGACTTCTGTAAGTGTGTTTTTTGGAGAGTTCTCTTCAAAACAGAATGCAAACCATTTTTTGTATTTGTCTTGACCTCTGAAGTGTGATTTTTTTTTTTTTTTTGCTGACTAGTAGTCCTCTGTTTAAAGAGATGCACTACACGAGGAAAGGAATTACGTAAAGATTGGAAATTTAGATGTCTTTTCTTTAATACACTATCCAATTTAAATGAGTATTTTGTAGAGAAAAGAATTCCAAGATAGTAAAGTCATAATGCAGAGCTGGCATTATACTTTTTCTCCATCAGTTTGAATTAGTTGAACATATATTTAGAAATCTGAATCACTGAACAGATCTAAATAGTCTGTACTTGGTGCTTGCTAAAAAATGAGCCAACTAGAAAATTTACACATATAACCTGTGGTCAGAAGTCTTAAAGGGTAAAAGCAGGCAAAAGATGAAATTATACTTTCTGTGTTTTTCCTATCGGCTCCATTGAAAATACCTGTCTCATGCTATTTTCAGTATTTATTCCTCTTTAGTGCTTGGTGTTTGTTTTTTGGGATTTTTTTTGTTTGGGTTTTTTTTTGTTAGATTTTTGGGGTTTTTTTGGGGGGTGTATTGGGGGGGTGTTGTGTTTTTTTGGTTGGGATTTTTTTGTTTTGTTTGTTTGTTTTTATGAGTTTTCTTTTTTTTTTATTTTTTAATAGTCAGTGGAAATAAGTAGACCCCTTTAATAGTTTCTTCAGTCATTGTTAACCACTTCTGCTCCTAACCCTTCCTTAGAGGACTCTTCCTCTACTGTGATTATTCACAGAATCGAGCCCACTGGAGATTACTCCTTAGATAACTGGATTTCAAAAGTTATGTGATGTGAATATCCTCCAGTGTTTCTGAGTATATATGTCACATCTGGATTGTAATTTCTTGTTTAATGACACAACTTTTTGTCTCAAAGCACAGTGCTATGTTTTATGGTTGAAGTTTGGCAGATATAATAATCTAGTTGTGTTGATGAGGCCATGTGCATCATAAATGTATTTATTTCTCCATGAGACTACATATGGCAGCACCCTTGATCCAGTCCCTTTGGCAGCAGTACCATGCTCAGAGGAAAAATGACTGCAATAAAACAGAGAAACATCAGTTTGTAGAAGCTCTGAGACAGAAACATGAAGCTGCCACAGTAATCCAGGTTGGTTTATGGTATTTTCTTATTTTTTGAGTTTAATAACAAAAAATATCTTTCTAGTTTTGTGTAATTGTCATCTTCTATTTTTGCTTATTATCTTATTAATTTTCCTAATTAAGCATATTTATTTTATTTAATCAGCATAAGCTTGGTGTTTCTAAAACAGATACTTCTTTACAAAAAGCTTTATAGAAACATAAAAATATTTTCCCTCTTTTCACCTGGCATTTACCTGAATTATTTTTACTTCATTTAATTCTAATATTATGCTTAAGAGGTACTGTGCCCATGTTCTTGTTGGAGCCTGTCTATGCTATGAAACTGATGGTTGTAACTAATGTATTGTGTCTGATATCCATGTGACTAAATAATCTTCCTGTCTCTTCTATCCTACCTATCTGTTTCTTTCCTTCTCTTCCCATCTCCAAAATCCAGGATTACTTTAGCTGTATTGTCTTTGGGAGCAGATGATAGCCTAGGCTGTCCTGTGGTAGACAATGAGCTAATAACAGTTAAACAGAATGGGTTACAATGGGCAAGAGTTGAAATCCATACCTTGACTCTGTTTAGGTTGGTAACCAGTGTTGCCTGCCAAGTTGACAGGGTTCATTTTCCACATTTTGAAGCAAATCAACTCTGCCTATTTCATATTTCAAGTTAACTTGGATAAATTCCATAAGTCTTATAAACAAATTTCAAAAGTGACAAAGTGACTTAGAAGCAAAAATTTGTTATTGGAGTATAATGTGTAGCTAGCATATTAACAATTGATTTCCATAAACTTATTTAATCCATTTTTGAACTTACTTATGTATTTGACCTCTACTATTTATTAAAGTGGTCCATTTAAAAGTAATATGTGCCTCCTTTCATTTGTTTCAAACATGGTAATTCCCAAAGTGAGTATAAAAATAAAAGTAATTTATTATTTATCCACGATGCATGTTACAGACTTTTAGGTCCCTCATGCATCCGTCCTTACATCCACTTTTTGTAAATAAAATTTTATTCTGTTTAGTCTCTTTTCACATTTCTCTGTATTCTCTTTATCTTTTTGTTCCTCTCTGAAACTTTGCCACAATATGTTACAATGCAGCTCTAAAACATTTAATCATTTTATAATAATCAGGAAATATGTGTGTAAAATAGTAACATTTTCAATAATTTATGTGGTTAGACAAATGTTTTCTAAAAATTAATAATCTAAATGTTAAGCCAGAATATGAGATTTACCATTCCTATTTTAGCACCTTCATTGCAGAGATGTTAAAGATGTACACCACCACTTTTTTTATGACTGACAGTGAGAATATTTTTGCATTATGTTTTAAACACTTGGGGCATCTTGAATTCTAGTGATGTCAAATACTGATTTGGCAGGAAGTTGCTGTCTTGTATGCAGTTTTCTTAATTCCATCTATCTCACTTTGATCTCTGAAGTGTTTTTGCAGGACATGATTCTATGTCCCTAACACCCTTCCTAGTTTTCTAGCACTGTAATTCCTAATGTGCACTTTTTTCTTAGAGATGATTATGCTTACTGGTAATATTTTTTTAAAATAAAGGTCTTAGACGGTTAAGAAAGAGTAACTGACCTAGGTCAATTACATGAGATGTCTCCAAGAATTGCTACTTGTAAACCATAAGACATTTAATACATCTGTGTTTTTATTCTCAGTGACTTGAAAGTTGGCACTCAGGTGTTTCATATGTATACTTTCTTTTCAGTTTATAATAGTCCCTGAAGGAATTGTCAAATAATTAATTAGTTGACCCAGGTTTGTAGTTGAGGGAGTTGCAGGATTCCTTTCTGCTTACTTGTGGAGAGCCTCCTGAGTACTCTTAAGCTTTAGACATATGCTGGCATTTAATTTGTCTTGTAGTTTTAAATGTCACATAAAGTTCAAAAAACATCACTTTATATGACATTTGTTTAATTGAGCTATTAAACAATGGCCCAAGATATTTTATCTTCCTAATGGGATAACGTAGAGAATCTGGATTTGGGTTTGATCTATGGCTATGTATAACATGCTTTAAATTTTTTGTTTAGGCATTTTGGAAGGGTTTTCTTTTGCGAAAGAAACTGGCCAGTGCTCTTGCACATGTTAAAAATGATGAAGTGGAAGATGAATACGAAGAAATAAATGTGGATGCTTTCACATTTTCTGAAGTAAGCTCAGCAATTAGCATAAAGTCTTCACTATTCTTCTTAAGCAATCATGTAGGTGTTGGAAATACAAAAAGAATGGAAAGCACTACCAAGACTAGGCTTAACATGTTGGATGTCCAGAAATAAAGAAGCATTTCTTATTTATAGCTGTTTTAAATGTATTTGTCTTGGATTAACTGCTTCCTGCTCTTTGAGATGCTCTGGTACTTACTGTGCTATTAATGTCACACACACTGTAGAATGCCATATATTTTTACAGCTAAAGGGCAATCAAATGAGAATAAGGAAACAGTTCCTTTTGTTCCAGAATGTTTGTCTTATTAGTATTTTAGTAACAAATTATAATTTCAGTAATATTTTAAAGTGTATTTCGTTCATTTTCATGATAGAATGAGATCAATTTAGAAAATACTGCAGCACTAAATGTTGGCTATATTCCAGTAAAACAAACATCTCCCCAAAGCAAAAGGTGAAGCACGCTTATTATCTTATGTGTAGTGTGCTAAAAAGATCAGAGATTTAAATACAGTAGTAAATTATGAAGAGAAATACAGTTAAATCAGGAAAAAAAAAAAAACAACCAAACCCCACACTTAGCAGATCTGTTATGCCAAATAATAAGAAATTATTGCTAATTATTTTTACAAGTTATATAGAGTTAGAAATGCTCTTTCAGTTTCAAAGGGATTGAAATTGGATGAGAAGCTTCAATTCTAAGAAATAAAAGCGGGCTCCAGAGAAAATTTGAGGAATAACATGACATTCTAAACTGAATTTAGCTATGCTTAGGTAAAAGATAAAAAATTCTATGGAGTCAGTATTGACATTCAGTAAACAAGAAAAAGAATCTTTAAAAAATTTTTTTCTTTATAGCCTCAAAAGTCAATCTATATGGGAAGTTCTAGACATTAAATCATTGATGAGTCACTTATGTACTTGTCTGGAGAACTGCTTTCTCTAATTGTTCACATTCATTGGCTGCCTTTTTTTTTTTTTAATGCTTTCAGGTAAAGCAAATAAAACTAACAGCAATGTGGCCTTTTGAGACCTAAGAGGATATAACTAAGATTTTTTTAATGAACCCTTGTCTCTGAATGTGCTTATTCAGCTGCTGTGTCTTTGGCAGAGCCATTTATCAATATTCCACTGTAATGTTGCAGAGAAGATTGATGCAATAGCCCTGCTACTGGCAGGACTAGGTCCCATTTATAATCAGATGTTTGTATGGATCATGGAGTTATGAAACCAAGTATGCTGTTTGTTGGTGCAGTGCAGTTTATAGTTGATCAGTCTTCAGTCATCTGATACCAGGCTTCTTTTGCCAACTCCTCTCCATAGAAAATATCTGGGCTTTCTGTGAAGTTATTACCAATGAGGTGATGACTTAGGGTAATTTTATTTCTTTCTTCTCCTTTTTAGCAATTATTTTAAGGTACATTTTCAGAATTGCTGCTTTATTTAAGAGCATGCAATAATTTTGAGGCAGAAGTTCCAAGAATCATTTGTTAGACAAGAAAAGTGTGTGTGTAAACATAGAGATCTGGCTCATATTTTAGGGTTTTTTTTTCATTTTAATTTGAAATACATATACAAAACAGTCTCATTAGTTGATGTTCTCTGATCCCTGGCTTCTTTCTAAAATAATAAAAAGCAGAACATTGAAGATTTTATTTCTTCACACAGGAAAGAAGTATCTATTCGTATATTAAAGAAGGAAAATATCCTGTTTTGAATTACTCAGCCAGTAGGCCAGAGTTTTACACACAGTAATTAAGTGAGCCATTCTTGTTTCTCTCTGTCTGGCCCAAATAACCCTGTCATGTTTGGTTTTGGGGGTTTTTAATTGCTTAACTGGAAACTACACAGACAATTTTCTTCCATCTTTCTGTCAACAAGACAGTCGCATTTGGGCAGGTGTTTCAGAGGCCAGGGAGAAAAGGAAGGGATGGAGAAGGCAGGAGAAAGAAGCCAAACTGATTTCAGAGAGATTTGTGGCTGTATCACCCTCTGGCTTTTTTTTTTTTTTTTTTTTTTCACACCAAATTATTATTGAGTTTATCAGGATTGAAATAAAACATTAAAGCATGAATTTAGGGGAGAAATTTTCAAGAAGTGTTTAGGTTGAGATGATGACAGGTGAACCACAAGCTGACATTTTAATTTGCACAGCAGGCTCAAAAGCTGAACTGTGGACTGATGTCAAATAAGTTACTCAAGCTCTTAGCTGCTTGTGATGAAAAATACAACAACATCTGTTTTCTACAGAGCAGTGTATATGATAAACTCACAATGTAGATGTCTGTGAAGGTTATTTTTTTTTTTCAGTGAGTGAATATTTCAATGTTCAACATTGATGACTATAACTAGAATTGTACCCTGCAATATTTGTCATGTTTTTTGGTTTTGGTTTGTTTTTTTTTTCAAGTGTATATGTTGTCTGTGCTGAAGAGTTGATTTTGAGAAATGTGTGGTGTATAGGCTGGGCGTATACTCTGCTCTGTCTAGCCCAGACTAGCTACTTAGTACTAGGTTGTCTGTTGCCATGTGTCTGTAGCTGTTTCATTCTCTGCAGTTGGGTAATACCAAATCATGTGGACTTCCTCCTTCTGGAGAAACAAGCACCAGAAACTTGGAACAGTCTATACTTCCTATTCCTTCCTTTTTGGTCTCAGTGTTTTATAGCAAAGTGCTGAAGCAGAGCCAAATAATGACACATGGTATCGGTGGCTATCTGTAGTGTCTCAAACAAGTGTGTAGGGAGGAGTACATATTGCTGAGCTAAGAGATCCCATATGCTCGGGTTTGAAGGCAGAGAAAAATATTTGGATATCATTTTGTACTGCAGATTTTGATGTTGTATAGGGTGAGTAAAATGAGAGAGAGGGGCAGAAAAACCTTTCCTTATTGGAAACAAATTGATACAAATGTCTTAAATCTTGTAAAAAAGCTTTTTGAACACTTCACTATTTTGTGTTGTGGTGGTTTAGGTTTTTCTTATACTGTTACGTATATTTCAGTCATTATGATTTTATTCAGTATTATCTAACATTCTACAAAATCACTACTGTGCAAGCCCCTGTCTAAACCATTTGTAAATAGCACAGTGCAATAAGTCATTAGGCATCAGTCTTCACAAAAAAAATGCTTAATATCTTCATTATAAACTCAGTGTACCCAGTATTCCATGGAAGATGAGGCTGTGAAATAGCATGGGGGAAAGCCTAGTCTTTGACAAAGATCTTCACTTCATTTATGCCTCTTGAACAATAGTATATTTTTAGTACAAGTTAAACACCTTATCACATGAGATATGGATTGCATGTGATTGGGCTAGAGGAATGGGCTTTGTCTTTCTAGCAATGGCATGAATACCAGTCATTTCACCTGAACCATTGCTGATACCTTCTTGTATTCATATCAGCTCCCATACATTGCCAAAGCCATTCAGAAGCAATTGATGGCAGTAGTGTTTTGTGTCTGTTTGATTGTGCAATGCTAGACAGGCTATCCCAGATGACATAAAAGATCTGCCCAACAGATGTTTCACAAAGTATGAGCCTGGTATTTAGTGATATCTTCACGTCTTTCATGTGGACTTTGGAGAATTCCAGCCTACATGCTCCAGAAGGCTGATCTTAAAACAACCTTTCATCAGCAGTCCATCCATGTAGCAAACGATCTACAAGGCAGAGCTCACTTTACCTCTGGTGGATGAAATCTGACAGCACAGTTGCTTGAAACGGTTCTTGCTTCTGTACCATCTAAATATCATATTGTTGTTTTCTTGATGTAAATATGATGTGAGTCAAATGCAAAATTTCTAAACTTTCCAAAGTGTCCAAAAGCTGAATAAATGAAATATGATGAGTTTTTAGACAATTCTTTACCCTGAGTAATGACCATTGAACAAATTAGTTTTCCTACACTGAATAAATATATGGACACATCTTATTCTCATCAAGAGAAATATCAATATTGATGATTACATGGCACAACAAGTAAATATTTTATAAACTTCATTTTTAATTTAATTTAAATCACTTTTGTCATAATTTTTCAAAAGGAAAGTAATTTTATAAGTTGCAACCAAGTTAAAAAGAAATCCATCACTGCTTTGTTCAGCTAAGGAGGTAACACTGTTGCGCTGAGACAGTGTTGTTATTTTTCTGATCTTGATTATATAGATTTTTTGCATTCCAGTCTTTTTGACAGCTTTTGAAATTACTATTCAGGAGTTTCCTTCTCATTTTTTTTTGCGTATCCACACTCTGACACATAGCCATTCCTGAATTTTTGCTTGCCTTCCACAGCTGGTAGGTAGCAGTTTTATTTTTTCTTTCTTCTCATTTTTTCTTTTCTGAGGAATGGGAAGAATAAGAACTAGCTCATGTGTGCTAACTCTTAATAACTAAACAGTAATTAAAAAAGAATTTCCTCTTGTCTCCCATCTTTAATTTTCTTATCATGTCCAAACTAGACCCGTATGATGTGTTCTGGGGTTTTTTTTTGGATAATTCTTCATAATATGGTTTGTCTCAGACTGGGAGCTTATGATTGTGAGCTTGTGACAGCAATAGCTATTTTCTGGCTAGTGCCAGGAAATAAATGTAGCCCATGGATTAGAAGGTCCTCATAACATTTCTTGTATCTTGACATTCTTATGTATGTCTAGCTCCTGTAATTGCTTATAAATGTTAGATCAGCATCCAACTTTTCTGTATTTTATGCTGCAAAGAATATGATCCTTTTTTTCATTAAATTCCATGTAAAATTACAGTGTTGTAGAAAAGTAAAGCAGTGTCTGTTGAAAATTTCATTAGATCCATACCCTTCTTTTAAAAAGGAGGAAAAACCTCTCTCCTGAGCAATATATTGGAGGATAAATCTTTTTTCCACAAGTGTTTACCAATAATCAGTTGATATGTCCCTATTGTTTTGGCTGCTGTGTTAGTGGATTGCATGCCGTTCATAGTCTGTGGTATCTGCAGATGCATAAAACTTCTACCTTTTTCAGCAGTGCTGCTTATCTCATTTTCTAGTTGTCTCAGATATTCTGGACTTAGAAGTAGGTTGTTGCAGTCAGTACCTGAACAAATAAACACAGCCACAGCTACTAAAGGCTATTGCTAACACTCCAGTTTCACAGCTCATGCAGGACGTGCTTTGGTTGCTTTCTGGCCTTCCACCATGAGATCTCAGTTCTTCCAAATGCCTGAAATGCTGTTAATTTTTAAACAAAACCTGTCTTCATCACTTGTCTCTATCCAGTTCTTGGTTAAATAGCCAGATTCGATCAAATACTTCCCAAAGGAAAGCCTAGTAGTGATGCATGGAGCTATATGTGGCAAATGGTGTAGTATTTTTCTAAATTACGTTTAGCTTCTATGATGTACCAAAGGATAGTGATATAATTAATTATAATTCCTAGTCTTATATCTCTAAAGACAAAGTCAAGCATCAAAATTGAATAAGCAAAGCAAGCAATGGAAAAAATGTATATAAGTGGAAAAAAAAGCTTAGTTCTTTGAAGTTTCTACTCCGTACTATATCCTCAAAGGAGAATTGTTCTTAGCCAAAAGTATCAGTATAAATGGAAGCAATAATATAGTCATAAATTTTTCTCAATGTGTACATCTCCATCTGGGGTCTCTTGAAAGCTGAGCTAAGGATCTCTAATCATTGAATTTATCTTCCCTAAGTTCTGTCATTTTTGTGTAATGTTGAAACTGATGTTCTAGTATAGAACATAGGTTGTGTTTAAAATATCTAGTTAAATGTCTAATATTTAGCATGTCCACATACATTGATTTCCATTTAAAAAGGTTTTTTAGAAGTCCCTATTTACAAATTTCAGGAGCTAACCTATTTGATTTGTCTGTGCTCTGTGAGAAGCCATTGATTCAGTTAATACTGAGTTAAATTGCAGTACTTATGGAAAAAACAAAGAGGAACATGAGATGTCAGCTTTTGTGATCCTCTGCACTTAAATCTCTGCATGTCTCATTTTCTGGAGCATTAAATCCTTTGGGGTTAGAAGAAAGCAGATGTTATCCAATTGCAGCACAGCTTAACTCCCCTAAACATATATAAGTCCAAGGGATCCGATAGGATGCATCTAAGGGGGTTGAACAAGCTGCCTGATATAATTTTGAGGTTACTCTTCTACCATCTTTGAAAGATCTCAGCAACTGGGGAGGTTACTGGTGACTAGAAGAGGGCAGACATCACACCCATCCTGAAGATCCAGGGAACTAGAAGCCATCAGCACTATCTCACTTTCTGCCAATTCTTGGAGTAAATACATTCAGAAGCCATTTGTAGACCCATGAAAGAAGGTGATTGTGAGAGTCTAGCATGGGTTTTCCAAGGACTCATTACCTTCATTGTTTTCTGTCACAAGGTGACTGGCGCTGAATAAGGGAAGTGCAGTGCATATTGCATGCCTTTATTTTAGCAAGGCTATTGACTGTCTCCCAGAGTCTTATTCCTAAAATTAATTGAGACATGGACTGGGAAAGTAGACAATAAGGTCATTGGCAAATTGACTTCTCTACCAGGCTCAAATAGTTGCATTTTGTGGTGCAAAATTACACAGTCATAATTACTTATGGACAGTAATTAGTGGAGCCCATCATGATGGTAGGGGGGCCAAAATAATAAAAAATTTATTTAGCTACCTGTATGATGGAACAGAATGCAATCTCAAGTGCAGATGACTCTGTATTGAGGACAGTGGCATGCTGGAGGATCAGGGTGTTCTTTAGAGCAGCATGCACAGGCTAGATAGGCAGGCTGACCAGAGCCTCCTAATGTTCAACAGGCGTGAGTGCAAAGTCCAATATATGGCCAATACTGTTGGCTATGGTCTGACTTTCTAACAGCGTAAACAAAGAATGGTAAAAGAACCCAAACACCTCATATGCTATAATACAGTCTTAATTTAGTTAAAAACTACTTAAGTTTATGTCTAGGTTGTCCTAGAATAGAGTGGGCTAAGGAATCCTTAATGCTAAATACTGTCCTACTACTCACTTCAGTAATTTTCTGGCATGAAAAATACTTTAAAACTTTTTTTTTATATATAGTTATAGGAGTAGCTATCGATCATTTCATAAACCAGGTAAACATCCCAAAGAATCAGCTTCTTTCCAAAGAGTATCATTACATGTCCCAAAAGATACAAGATTTTGAGAATACAGGTATGAATGAACAAATTTCAACTTGCAGATTCATTTGTGGATAATTTATTTCAAATAGAAGAGACAGTGCTAGAGACATATAAGGAGAACAGTATAAGTGATGCTGAGAGATGATTTAGACTTACCTCTTTAGAATTAAGGATTTTGTAGTGTAATTAGAGGTTTGTTAACATAAATTCCAAAAAATCTATATTTATAACTTAGCCCTTCTTGTCTCTTCCTTTTATTTCTTCTTGTTTCTGAAATAGGGACTTTTAAGCAAAAAGGAAAAATTATTTTGAAATTGAATCTAATCTTTCAAGTGACCTGAACTTTGAAACACGTTAAAGGTTAAATGTCTATAAACTTGTGACTAGTCTATTTTTTATTACCCGGTGCTTCTGCATGACTTCCTTTCTTTAGACAAAACTGCAAGCTGACGCACAGCTTTCTTTTCTACTCTGTTTTATTATTCATTATCTAAGCTGGATAAAACACCTTGGATTATGTTCCTTCAAAATTCTTTGAATGCATGGTATTTAAGGGGTAGGATTGGGGGATTCCTTGGCTGTTTTGGTTTTTTAAGTTTTTAACTCATTGCCCCTTGAAAGTTTGGGTTTTTTTCTTTTCATGGAAGTAGAAAAATTTAGGAAAAGATTTATAGAGACATAGCAGCAAAAATTTGTGTCATTTGCCAGAGTCAGAGAGGGGAAATCCTGAAGATTCTTGTCATTTTAATGGAGAAAAATTATATCTGGGGTCTTAGACCCATATTGAGGGGTGGCTTGATGGTTCCAGGAGCTTGATGTTTCTTGAAATGCGTGGGTGTTTATATCTCAAAAGATTTTTCAAGCATATATTTCTGATGCTTACTTGAATCATGTCTAACCTCTGAAGCTGAGGTTACCATTTACCCATCTGTATCTTTTATTCCTATATTCAAAGAAAGGACACAGAGCTTCCTTTGAATGCTGTCAGGCGTAAGACAAAAATGCATTTTTAGAAAAATTTAGGTCACGTAGGTCATGAATGACTGACATGAACTACAATAAGATTCAGACTTTTGGGGAGTTAATTATGTATGTAGACATTCAACCTTTTATTTGAAAGAAAACTTCCGTGGTCCTTGAAATTTTTGTTGTTCATTTACTTTTCCACAATAAATTCTTCTCATTTTACTTGCATTTGTGTAGAGCAAACACATTGGTACATGTATTAAATGTAAATTTTTATATATATGCATTAGAATTTTAGAGAACAGCTAGTTTTCCAAGCTTATTAAAATTAGGAAAAATTGCATCTGGATAAGACATTCTACAATAAAAGTTTCTTCAACGTTTTTGTTAACAGAATGTGATTTTTCCAGAAATCATCAATATATCCTTCTTAGAAATGGAAAATTCTCCTTCTCCTCTCATTTTCCTACAAGAATATACTCTAATAATTAAGCAGTTTTTGTTAGTCTATAAAATCTCTGGAGGTCAATTAATCATTGCAATGTTTCTCTGGAATTCATGTGATACTCACTACTTTTTTTGGCTTGAAACTTTGTTTGATTTTAGCAGTTGTAAGAATGCAGCTGTACCCAGATTTCTTTTCTAATGTATATATATGGTCTTATATAAAGACAGAGTTGAAAAAGAAGCATTGCTAAAGGTTAAAATAACCTTTATTACAGTGCTAACCTATTTATCTTCAGCACATAAAATATGTGAAAAATACTGGAAGACAAACTCTGAGAAAAGGACTATTTTTCGTACTGTTTGAAGTTCAGATATATATTTTCTGTAAAATATGTATCCTCTAAGCTATCAATTTTTTTAAATTTTTTTTTTAATAATATTTACAGATAGATTTAAAATGGCAGATTTTAGAATGAATGTTTGTAGTACTGTAAGTGTAATAATATTGTAGCTAATAGAAGATTCAGTTGAGGATGTTCATATCTGACATTTTCTTAGCTTTGGAAGTTATTTACAAAGTCTGGATCTGAACTGATGTTCAGCTTCCTAACATTGAACTAAGCTTTACACATGAACTCTTGAGTTGCACAGAAAAACTAGTGCATAAAGTCATCTGATTCCTCAAAGGACTGGATGAAAGAAAAGACTAAATACACAAATATATGCAGATCTTTAATTTCAAAGGAAGTCTTCAATCACAGTCTATCAACAATATACAAAAGAGCCTAGAAAAGTGATCTGGTTCTTCTGTTTCAGCTAGAAGAGCTAAAAACTTGTGATTTCTTAAGAAATTTGTTAAAACTGATTCAGGATTTAAGAGAAGAAATTCCAGAAAATACTCAGGCCTTGGCAGAAATAAGTTTAGTTTAAAAAGAAATGAAATATGTTGTCCTGGACTAGCATGATATTTAAATATTCTACAGAGTGAAATATGTTTGCCAGGAACCAAGACAGAAAGTTACAGCTTTCTGCCAGATGAAAGACAGTTCTGTGGGCTGGCTGTAGGTATCCAGAGGGTTCACTTTCAGCATAAAATCCTTCTGCCTCACCACGCCCCCTCCCAGTCTAAGTATTCAACCTACAGGATGTTTAACATCAGGAAAAGTAGTTCTTCATGTGGAATCACCCCAATATAATTTTTGTAAGCTTATTTAAAATAGTCATAGAATGATGTTGAAGGTTCTGCCTTTCATTTGTCTTTGCTTTTACCTTTTTCATTATCTTTCAGTGAACAAGACTTAAACTGCAGTATTCAAATATGCTCACTAAAAACTAGAAATTAAGGACATCACCAGACTGAAGAAGTTTATTCAAATCTTTATTCTATAGTGAAGAGCAATGGAAAGATTAATTCTGATTCATTTATTTGTTTACTCTAATTACATAGTATTCTTATTGAAAACAAATTTGAATATAGAGAGGGCAGATACTTTGTAACATCTGGTTGAAAAAGGGTCATTCATCGTAAGGATGATGCTAATGGCCTACCTCACTGAGGGCAGCAGAAGTACAGAAAAACATATTGGATAAAACCAGGCAGGTAAACTGGATGAAGGGTGAAATTTTTTCAAAGCTGAGGATTCCGCATGCTATTTCTATGTAATTCTAATGTGGAAATACTGTTTCTAATAGAAGATTCTTTTTCTTTTTCCCTTGCCATTCTTCCTGTTAGGTTGTAATGATCAGGAACCAGTCATTACTCTTAGTTCATGGTGTGTTTTGGATGTTCACTTTCTTCTGCTTGTCTATATTATTAGGTAATTGTTTTTATTTAAAAATGCTATATAAATAAATGCACTGCAAAAATATCAATAAATTTCTTTTTCTGTCTAAACCATTGCTGTCCTGAAAAAAGTGAATGGGTCAATGAGGAGATGAAAGAAGAAAGGAAAGCAGTGTAAAGAGTTACTTTTCCCTGATTTTCAAAGATATTTTCACTGTTTTCTTAGGTGGTGATTCTGAGGTCCACCACACTTGGAAATCTGGGGTAGCTTCAGCTCCTGTAGTGTCCAGCATGATGCCCTTTTGAAGTTAATCACTGCTTCAGCAGTTACATCCTAGGAGTCGTATACACAATTTGCATTCTTTCTAGATTGGCATGGAGATGACATGGCAAACATACTGACTAGGTAGTTACATTTGTCATTAGAAATTAGACTACTGTGTTAGAGTGAGAAATAAGATTTTAGCAGAAAGTCCTCAAACCACCAGTTTCCAAGGTCTAAAAGAATGTACTAAAGGAAGGATTGTCCTCATAATTCATTCTTGCCGTAAGCTTTTTTTCATTCTTTCCATAAGCAATTGCTACTGAACTCTTCTGGAAGCAGAGTACTGATGTAGATGGATATTTGCTCTGACCAGAACAGAGTTGTTAGATGTCAAACTCTGGCCTTTCTTTTCAGCCTGTATTGTTAATGCCTTTTCGCATCCTCTGCTTCAAACCGTAGCACAGTCTCAGGAATTGGTTTGGTTTCTATTATGCTCTTGTGATCTTCCTTGATCTCAGAGAGATGAAAGGCAATATGTGATGGCATTATTCACAGTTTGGACAGTTACTTGTAGAAGTGCTTCAAAGCTGAGTGTAAGTTTGACACTGTCCTGAGAATTATTTTTTGTTCATGGTATCAATATGACTCAGGACAGCCCTAATTATGTGTATAGTCGTGATATATTACAAAAGATTATTTAGTTCCAGAATGTAATCCAGAGCATATAAAAAATGCCTAGGATTAGATTTTGTAAATAACATTTGCACCAAAGCTTGACTTTTCAGAAGCTCATTCAGACCCAATTAAAGTTAGCAGAACCGTTCTCACTAACTTTGCTCCTCGTAGGATTGAATTCTGTTTCTGAGACTGCAGAATTTCAATGCTTGATGCAAATCGTCATTACGTTTTGCAAAGGAAGCAATCAAGTAAATACTTGATAAATGAAGGAGGAACAAAATTAGAAAGTCTATATATAATATGCCATGAAAAAAATATCCCTAAGCCTGCAGATTTTTTTAATGAGTTGCAAAATCAAGGGAGGAACCCTGTAGTAGTAGTGTTATCAAAGGATAAAAAATGTATTGTGAATCAGGATAAAAAGTTCTTGATCATAATGGATAAATGGAAATAGCTGATAATATGAAAGTTTCATTATTAAAATTCAGAAAGAAAACCCTAATGTAAAATTGATTCACACCAGCTTCTTCCTGAAGAGTGATATCATGGTATCATCTATAATTGTATTATGTTGAAAAATTTAAAAATTGTTTCAAATTGGTTAACAAAAAAACAGGTGCAACAAAAGATAGAAAGGTCTGTCTATGTTTTGTGTGTTTGTGAAACTTGAAACTTAAAGTAATTAATACAGGCTTTTTGGAACAAACACTAGAAATATTGTGTGGAGGATACAAAATCGTAAAAGATATCTTCAGATGAACTAATATGTGTTTAATCAACTGTATGTGATTTACACATGTGTGTAAAGACACATTGTATACCTCAGTATTTAGGAAATTACTTAATTTGCCTTTAGAAATAAATACAGATATAGCACACCTGTAGCTGTTTGTGTAGACCATACAATCAAAAACTGTCATTTTATTTGCTTTGTAATTCATCTCAGATTGTTGTTTTTTAATCTTAGTGAACAATATCAGTACAAACAGATCTAGTTTTAAGCCTTAGGTGCTGGTAAATCTGTCATGAAGTTTTCATTAGGACTGTTTATAGGGAAGATGTGGACAGAAGTTTCTAGAGCTTAGTGCTGTGAAAATGTCCAGGGAAAACATAGTGGAAGGGAGTGTTTGAAAACCAACTATGTGTTTATTTTTGTGGACAAGGCAAACATTAGTGTGGTATATTTTTATGATATGCTGTACATTCATCGGAGTAGAAAATGTACTTAATGGTAAATCAGTTGTCTTTTTTTATTGTTGTGCATATTTTTACCTTTGATTCATACTTTTATATTTTTACTGATATTTCTTTTCAACACTCAGGACACTGAAATACATTTTATAGGCTACAAAAGAAATGAAACCACTAGTAGCACTAAGTTAAATGGCAAACACTGGGCTAGGAAAATATTAGTGAGGAAAGGTTCAATATAATATTAAGAGTAAAGAATGTTAATTGGGTTATGGTACAACTATAAAGCAAAAGGATTCAGTCAGTGTACTGCTAAGTGATCCTAGTTCCAAAAAATTGGATACACCTTTGGAGTGTTATTTCTCATGGGGATTTTTTGTATGGTTTGGTTTTTTGTTTGTTTGGGGGTTGTTTGGTTTTGGTTTTGGTTTTTTTTCTTTTACAAATTATTTAATCAGAGAGGTAAAAATTCAACTAGCCAGCATGGAGGCTTGGCCTGAAATCTGATTATTAGAGCTTGGATAGTATTAACTGCTACTGTAAGACATTTAAGTACTCAGGTAAATAATGGACATATCATTGTACACATCGATTAAGTTGATTGACATTTAAATTGTACAAAAAGTGGAAATCTTCCTGTGTCCCATCTGTATGGATTCTTTTGCAAATAGAGGAGGAAGAAAAATTTCCAAAATTTGCTGTTTTCATATACCTGTATATACCAGCTCTGTTGACTGGATTGTATGCCCAGTCCAGAAAAATAAGTGAAAAATTCTTATCTGAAATATTAAAAATATTATATGCATAGTGCAGTTGAGAAGTTAATTTAAAGAGCACAAGGAGGAATAATATCTATTTTCACTGGAAGTTTTCAGTCAGATGTTGTACTTTTTTAATAGCTTTTCTTTTTGACCATTCTGCCCATAGCACCCAGGCCATTGTAAAACTTGAATTGTTGTAGATTTATCTCTGCTGAGATACAAACTTGTCAGTCTTCTATGTTCAAATTGTACCAATGTCACATATTTAATTGATCACCTTTGGGATTTTATTTACTACAGTCTGCTTTCTGGAATGGATTTTTTTAAATGAAAATTGTGTGAATCAACCCCTCAGTCGTTATCAGCATTAGAGTAATCACATCACTGAGGAGAGATAAATAAGTGGGTTGTAGGTAACTGTAAAAGTTAAAGAATGTGATAATTTTTATTTATTGCATGCCTCCGCTGTTTATTTACATAAATTTCTTAACATATACTACTACCCAAGAGAGGAGATGTGATAAAATAGATAATGTTATATATTTATTATGAATTGAAATGTTGAGGGGAAGAGTGAGGGCATAGAATTTTTCCAGATTTATTAAATAAAGGAATGAAACCCAAAACATACTGTAATCAAATAATAGGGAATTCCAGAAGCAGGGAATCAATCAGATGTAGGAATTCATCCCTTTTAAGACAGGAAAATAAAATTATTTTTCAAAGCTTGGTGAGAATGGAAGCAAATGGAGATCTTAGAGCCATCAAATTGTCTGACCAGTACCTAAACTAACCATTCAAAATACCTGGGATATTAGTCTTTTGTCTCTCAGAGTTGCAAAGGCCTTGGAAGATCTTGTTCACCAATCTAAGGCAATACAAAGTTCTGTTTACAAAAACTCCACAGTAAGGTATCCAAACTTAGGATCATCTCTCAGGGTCAGAAATCAATACAATCTGAAATATTTTATGAATAAGAGAAAGATAGTCCAGTTTTATAAAGCAGACATTTTCAAAAGAATGAACCCCAGGCTCTTTGCTGTTGAAGTAAGAAGAACTTGAATGACTGAGCCCTGTAAGTCAAGCCAAATTCTTCAGTGATATTTACTTACTGTGTGGGAGTGATTTGATTCTCTCACTTATCATAATATATTGAAAGACCTCAAGGACCTATAAGAAAAACAATTCATATACAGGTTGGGTTTGAAACAAAGTCTAGAGTTTGTATTTTTGAAAGAAAACTGAATTTTGCCTTAAAGTGCTAAGGGCACCAGTTAGCAACTGACTCTGTCACCCTCCTTCATTCCAGCCATTATTTTAGTTTCCCATTTTATCCATTACATCAGAAATAAAACTGTGTAATTGAAGCATATAGCATTATATAGAATTTACTTTTTTAACCCCAAATTTCAATGAAAATTACTCACCAATTCAGTTCAAGAAAAATAAGTTTGACAGAATCAGGCACCTACATCTGGACATAAAATAGTTAGTCAGAAAGAGCAGACAAAGCTCTTCATGTTCCTTATGCCTTTAAGTATCTTAGGTTAGTATTCTTTCAAAGTTTGGCAGTCTTTTATAGTAACTTGAGTTTTCTAACAATGTTGGAATAAAATTACAGGAATTTGAGAAAGAGAGGTTGCATCTTATGCAAAACCAAAGCCCAAAAAGGACCTCCACAACCTACAAATACTGTTGATCTGATTTGTATAAAATAAAACAGTACAGCACAGCATCTCCAAAGGTGCTCTGCATGTGATTGCTCTGCAGGTGGTAGTTCTCATATAAAACTTGAAAAGATTGAATATGTACAATCTTTTGTACGAAAGATGTACAAAGTATGTAAGACAATTTAAAAGAGACTTCGCAAGAGTTATCAAAAGTAAACTGGTTTTATCAGTGCACTGTTTGACTTTGCTCATTCATGCAGGCTGCATTAGAGAAGGAATGGCTAACTCTAGATTCCACCCGTTTCCCTTCAAAAACACTACTGCTCTCAAACCAGCTGCACTGGCCAAAGGTAACATGTCACAGAAACAACTTAGTCTTCAGTCTTTATTCATTCCTTAAGAATATGCTATTCTGGGGTGATTAATATGACAATTTAGTGACTTAAAAACACAATTACTTTTAGAAGTCTCAGACTTCCTCCTCATCTCCAGATGCAATTTTTCTTTTAGATTTTCTTTCATTTGCTTATTTTTTTCTTTATTTTGGATTTATTTCAACACTTTACTTCACAGTAGCAGAAAAAAAGATGATGTGCTTCATCTGCACATTTGGCAATGGATTAAAAATTGCTAGTTGACAACTACTTTAAAAATAATAAGATCTGCATTATATGACAGCAGCTGAATGTTTTCAGAACAGCTAAAGGTCATCGAACTGTAATGTCTGCTAGATATTTGATAAACTTTGAAGTTTTGACTTTTTGTTTTTGTAGGGTTTTGTATTCTTATTTCAAGCATAGTATTACTAATGTTTTATTTCCTACAATTAAGAGAAAAGAGTCTTATAAATGTACAATTTATTATACTCGGGGATGTTAATAGTCACCTTTTTTCCTATTCAGTTAGTCAAAAGTAAGGTCTGTAATGGGCATATAACCATTAAGAATCCTTTCAGTTGTAGTGATAAATTCTGCAAACCCTGGTGCAGGTTTTCCTGCACATTTTATGCTCAGACTTACAGGGACAATCAGCTGCATTCATTTTCTTTCTCTTAGAAATATTCTAGGCCTTCAGATTCCAGTGGAGATCCAAATAGTTTGCCATTAGCTCTACAAGAAGTTTGGCAGTGTGCTAACAGACTGCATTCATACTCAGCAGAAAAAATCAATTTTCATAGCAGGTAAGTTAAATTATATTGTTTTAAATTGTATTTAGTTCATTTGAATGTGATAAAAAGGAGAAGAAGAGGCCATTTTCTGATGCTTTTGCTACTTTTTGGTTAATGTGATATTACTGGAGTTAAAATGTACTTACTTTCTAAAACCAAATTTATTAAATTTGTTATTTGTTGTTATTTGTTGTTATTTTTCATTGACTACTATAATTAGGAATATTAGAATATATATGTGTAATTTTATTTATTTAGCTTTGACTATAAATCATAAAACTTCTATTTTTTCATATATGTTATGAAATAGATGTTGAAATAGAGATCTTTAAGACTAGATAAAGATTAAAAGGGTTTTCTTAAACAGCTGCATTCTGTGAAAGGACTGAAATATGCTTCAAGTAATTGAAACATAAACATTTCAAATTGATGGCAGACTTTTATTACTCTCCAAGATAAAACCTCCATGGAGTATTAAAATGGATTTTTTTTTTATATCATTTCCAAGCTTCAAAAATGCTTTTAAAAGGCACAAACAAGTTGCAGAATAACAAAGGCTGCAGAATAGTGTAACCCAAGACCCTTTCTTATTTACTTACCTTTCAGTACTGTTCTTGTACTTTGTTTTCAGGTCAGGGAACGAAGCATTATCACAGCTTTCTAACTGGAAAGAAAAAAAGGAATTTTTATTTATGTCTGAAAAAGAAGAGAAAATTTTAGAAGAATGGTATGCTAAGCTCTTTTATTTACAAAGTGACTTCCAAGAATAGTTGGCTGCTGTTGCTTGCTTTATTTAAGTTCCACTTTTGAAGAATCTGTTTTCTACCAAAGTAAAAATTATTGTAATTATTTTTGTAAGTGCCTGGGAAACTGTCTTAATAAGTTTCAATAATGTAATGTTAAGAATTTCAGCTATCTCTGTTACTCAGAAAATTTTGTACTATGGATCAGTACTACACACAAATAATATTTTCAAAAAGTGAACACTTTTTGTGAATATTACACAATAATATGCAGGTGGTGTAACATAATACATGTGAAATATTTAGTAAGTTATTTTCTTCCTTTAGGGGTTTTAAGGATATTTCTACTGCACAGCTAATGCTGAAGAGGGCCCAAAAAATGAAACCTAAAAAATACAGTAATAAAAATTTAGGTAAGTCAACAGTTAATGGTTATATTGGTGAAATTTTTCTATTGCTAAAATAGTGTTTCTCTTTTAAAGATTTTGCTTGTACAACATTAAACATTAATTTGAATAAAGGTGTAGTGTGATTCAGTAAAAACAACTCAATTTGAAACAGCATATTTAGATTTTAAAAATCATTCTACTGGATTTTGAAGTTGAATATTTGACAGCTATGGTAAACAGAAATTTTATTTCTTCTTGTTCATGTATCTCTTTACTACAGGTGGAATTTGTATTTCTGCATTTTTTGCTTCTTGTATTTTCTTCTTGGGAAAATCTTAGGTTAAAAATTCTGACTTATGCAAGAACTATTTATGAAGACAACTGTTTGATATATATGAAAGTAAACCATTAAATTTTTAAAATTTTATATTTACTGTGGAAATAGATAAATCTTATCCAGCTTCTCATCTGATTGTGTTCTTGTTCTTTTCAGATACTTCTAATGTCCATGAACCTTTCTTAGAATCATTAATTGTTAATAAGATATGCTAATAGAAATGTTGCTGATACATATTAATAAACATATTAGTCAAATACTGATAGTACAAGAAACATTTAAACATTTAAGACCCTAGTTTACAGTAGGACCTAACACTAAATGGTCTTTAGAAAATGCACCCTTATTTGCTTATATTTTTTATCACAAGCTACACTCTTGTGTATAACTTTTCAAAACTCTTCTATATTAAGTGTTAAAAATATTGAAAAGTGTTTTAATCTTTGAAAGGAAAGCATTCAACCTACAGATATATTTAGGCAAAGTTTTTTTCTCTATTTTTTGCTACTTTAAATACGAGGCCTATGACTAAGGCTAAGTATGACAAACATGATCTATAGTTAAAAAGAGTAATAAAAGAGGTAGGCAACAAACAGACGATCAGCAAACCATGCTTTGTGGAAATGAAGATATATGGATAAGAAGTTAAAGTCATTATATTGAAATCTTCATAGCTTTCCATGGTGCCCTACCATGTAACCTTCTCAAAAAAAAAAAAAAAAAAAAA